>JAWNOY010000242.1:0-88524 GCA_035045545.1 Drosophila gaucha
TCGTAGGAGCTGTACGTGCTGGACATATGATTCTGTTTTTTATACCCTGAACCCATTGAAAATGGGACATCAGGGTATAATGGTTTTGCAAAAAGTATGTAACAGGCAGAAGGAGGCGTGGCAGACCCCATCAAGGCGACGAGCTGAGTCGAATTTTGAACGAAGGTCAATGTATACAGCGCGCATATCGAGTTTGTTTTAGATATTCGATAACTTTTCCCGTTTAAATGATATCGAATTAAAACGTTATGAAGATTCAGTTTTTTTACCATATATTTTACATATTTTTAGCTACAGCTTCCAAATTTTGTTTTTAGCTTTCCGTAAATAAAATACATTTACTATTTTTTCATATTTTGGAGACTAGCTCCACATTTCATAAAACAAATTTATAAAAAAAAAATTTCAAATCCACAATTTAATTTTTTTAAATTTTTTAGCGAAAACCGTATTTTCAATAAAATAATAGCATTCAATGCAGAAAGAGTGCATTCAAATCCGTTAAGTAATACAGAAGTTATTAAAGAAAACATTTAGTCAGTTGGCAAAAGCACGCGGCAGCAGCTTGTACGTGTGCACACATACATTCAAATCAACTACGCAGTAATCGGCGCGCGTGCTTCTGTGTGCATGGGTATATGTGTGCACGTGTATATGTGTGCATGTGTATATGTGTGCATGTGTATATGTCTGCACGTGTATATGTGTGCCTGTGTATATGTGTGCCTGTGTATATGTGTGCATGTGTATATGCGTGCCTATATGTATATGTGCATGTGTGTATGTGTGCATGCATATATGCGCGCAGAGGGTAATATATATAGATAAAAGATGTAAGCTAGGTTGTTTAAAACATCAGCTCGGACTTGGTTCAGGGAATCTCGTAGTCGGGCTGTGACCCGACTAGAGCTTTCTTACTTGTTTTTTGAGTGGTGCATAAAATTCTTGGATGTGTGAATGATCCCTGTCAGCTCACTACAGCATAATAAACAAATTTGGGTTGATCGGTGTATATATTTAGTACATACATACATGTATGTATATTTTTGTTTTGTGTTGGTTTCGGGTTGTGTAGCCGGTATATAAATTCATATGTGTGTATATTTTTGGGGTTGGTTCTCAAGTGGTGTGCGCACGTGCTTTATCTTTACGCAAGATCTTGCCGGGGAGAGGGTGTGTGAGTGTATTTGTGTTGGAACGGCATATTTCATAAACATCCTACAAACATACATACATGCATATATACATATATATTAAATATCAATGTCAATGTCGTAGGAGCTGTATGTGCTGGACATATGATTCTGTTTTTTTATACCCTGAACCCATTGAAAATGGGAAATCAGGGTATAAAATGGTTAATGGTTATGCCAAAAGTATGTAACAGGCGGAAGGAGGCGTGGCAGACCCCATCAAGGCGACGAGCTGAGTCGATTTGGCCCTGTCCGCCTGTCTGTCCTTCTGTCTGTCAGTATGTATGAACGCGTCGATCTCAGAACCTATAAGAGCTAAGACTTGAAATTTTGCACGAAGGTCCATGTATACAGCGCGCATATCGAGTTTTTTTTATATTCGATAACTTTTCCTGTTTCACTGATATCGATTAAAAACTTTATCAAGATTCAGTTTTTGGACAATATCTTTTACATCTTTTTAGCTACAGCTACAAATTTTGCACTTAGCTTTTTGTAAATAAAATACATATTCTATTTTTTCAAAATTTTGGATACCAGCTCCACGTTTCACAAAAAAAATGTATTGAAAAAAAATAATCAAAGCCACAATTTAATTTTCAAATTTTTTAGTGAAAACCGTATTTTCAATAAATTAATAACATTCAATGCAGAAAATTGCATTCATATCCGTTAAGTAATACAGAAGTTATTAAAGGAAACATTGTAAAAGCACGAGGCAGCAGCCTGTACGTGTGCACACATACATTCAAATCAACTACGCAGTAATCGGCGAGCGTGCTTCTGTGTGCATGGTATGTTTATGTGTGCATGTGTATCACTGTTGCCAAATCAGCTTTTTTCCCGTCAAATCGGGCTTTTTTGAAACTGGAATTGCGGGAAAAATTCCAGAACAGCGGATAGCGGGAAATATAGCTTTCTAAAAACTGATTTAGCTGTTTTTAATTTGACTTAATATTTGCATGATTTCTTATAAAATGGAATACAAAATGGTGAAAATTTCAGTACAAATTTTTGTGGTTAGCAAAAAAAAAAAATTGCCAAATTAATATGACTGCATTATTGAATACCTTTTTTTTTTATTAAGAAAAATTTTGAAGAAAAATTAAAGAATTCAATACATTTTCCTACAAATCATACAAAATTTGCTGCGAAAATTAAGCTTTTTTCCCAGCTTTTTTCTCCGCAAACTTCGCTTTATTTTGGGTCTATTTTTCCTTGATCTAGCTTTTTTTGCTCAACAAAAGTTGGCAACACTGATGTGTATACAAATGTGTGCACGTGTATTTGTGTGCATGTGTATATGCGTGTCTGTGTATATGTGTGCATGTGTATATGCGCGCAGAGGCAATATGTATAGATAAAAGATGTAAGCTAGGTTGTTTAAAACATCAGCTCGGACTTGGTTCAGGGGATCTCGTAGTCGGGCAGCCTCGACTAGAGCGTTCTTAGTTGTTTTTATTTAAAGTGTGGATAAAGAGGGGGATTTGCTTAGAGAGGTGTTTTGTGTGTTTTTTACTGCGTAGTTGATTTGAAGGCATGTGTGCACACGTACAGCAGCCTGGGGCGTGTTTTTGTCAATTGACAAAATGTTTTCTTGAATAACTTCTGTATTACTTAACAAATTTAAATGCAATTTTCTGCATTGAATGCTATTATTTTATTGAAAATACGGTTTTAGCTAAAAAATTTAAAAAAAATTAAATGTGGCTTCGATAATTTTTATTTTTAATAAATTTATTTTGTAACATGTGGAGGTGATATCCAAAATATGAAAAAATAGAAAATGTATTTTATTTACAAAAAGCTAAAAACAAAATTAACTGTAGCTAAAAATATGTAAAATATATGGTCAAAAAACTGAATCTTGATAGCGTTTTTAATCAATATCAGTGTAACAGGAAAAGTTATCGAATATCTAAAACAAATTCGATATGCGCGCTGTATACATTGACCTTCGTGCAAAATTTGAAGTTTCCAGCTCTTATAGGTTCTGAGATCGACGCGTTCATACATACTGACAGACAGAAGGACAGACAGACGGACAGGGCCAAATCGACTCAGCTCGTCGCCTTGATGGGGTCTGCCACGCCTCCTTCCGCCTGTTACTTACTTTTGGCAAAACCATTAACCATTTTATACCCTGATTTCCCATTTTCAATGGGTTCAGGGTATAAAAAAACAGAATCATATGTCCAGCACATACAGCTCCTACGACATTGACATTGATATTTAATATATATGTATATATGTATGTATGTATGTTTGTAGGATGTTTATGAAATATGCCGTTCCAACACAAATACACTCACACACCCTCTCCCCGGCAAGATCATGCGTAAAGATCAAGCACGTGCGCACGCCACTTGAGAACCAACCCCAAAAATATATATACATATGAATTTATATACCGGCTACACAACCCAAAACCAACACAAACCAAAACAAGTAAGAACGCTCTAGTCGGATCGGCCCGACTACGAGATCCCCTGAACCAGGTCCAAGGTGATGTTTTAAACAACCTAGCTTACACATTTTATCTATACATATTACCCTCTGCGCGCATATACACACATACACATGCACACATATACACATGCTCACACAAACACGCGCGCCGATTGCTGCGTAGTTGATTTGAATGTATGTGTGCACACGTATAGAGCAAATGCTATGTTGCTGCCGCATGCCTTTCGCAGTAGACAAAATGTTTTCTTTAATAACTTCTGTATTACTTAACGGATTTGAATGCACTCTTTCAGCATTCAATGCTTTTATTTTATAAAAAATACGGTTTTGGCTAAAAAATTGGAAAAAAATTTAAATTGTGAATTTGATATTTTTTTTTTTAATAAATTGATTTTGTAAAATGTGGAGCCGGTATCCACAATTTAAAAAAATATAAAATGTATTTTACTTGCAAAAAGTTAATTGCAAAATTTAGTGACTGTAGCTAAAAAGATGTAAAAGATATGGTCCAAATACTAAATCTTGATAAAGTTTTTAATCGATATCAGTGAAGCAGGAAAAGTTATCGATAATCAAAAACAAATTTCATATGCGCGGTGTATACATGGACCTTCGTGCAAAATTTCAAGTCTCTAGCTCTTATAGGTTCTGAGATCGACGCGTTCATACATACGGACAGACGGACGGACGGACGGACGGACGGAGGGACGGGCGGACGGACGGACAGACAGACGGTCAGGGCTAAATCGACTCAGCTCGTCGCCCTGATCAAGAATATATATACCTTGTGGGGTCTGCCACGCCTCCTTCTGCCTGTTACATACTTTTTGCAAAACCATTATACCCTGATTTCCCATTTTCAATGGGTTCAGGGTATAATAAAACAGAATCATATGTCCAGCACGTACAGCTCCTACGACATTGACATTTATATTTAATATATATGTATATATGTATGTATGTTTGTAGGATGTTTATGAAATATGCCGTTCCAACACAAATACACTAACACACCCTCTCCCCGGCAAGATCTTGCGTAAAGATCAAACACGTGCGCACGCCACTTGACAACGAACCCCAAAAATATACATACATATAAATTTATATAGCGGCTACACAACCCGAAAACAACACAAAACAAAAATATACATACATATATGTATGTACTTAATATATACAACGATCAACCCAAATTTGTTTATTATGCTGTAGCGAGCTGACAGGGATCATTCACACATCCAAGAATTTTATGCACCACTCAAAAAACAAGTAAGAAAGCTCTAGTCGGGTCACAGCCCGACTACGAGATTCCCTGAACCAAGTCCGAGCTGATGTTTTAAACAACCTAGCTTACATCTTTTATATATATATATTACCCTCTGCGCGTATATATGCATGCACACATATACACATGCACACATTTGTATACACATGCACACATATACATGCCATGCACACAGAAGCACGCGCGTCGATTACTGCGTAGTTGATTTGAATGTATGTGTGCACACGTACAGGCTGCTGCCGCGTGCTTTTACAATGTTTCCTTTAATAACTTCTGTATTACTTAACGGATTTGAATGCAATTTTCTGCATTAAGTGCTATTAATTTATTGAAAATACGGTTTTCACTTAAAAATTTAAAAAAATTAAATTGTGGATTTGATAATTTTTTTTTTAAATAAATTTTTTTGTGGAGCTGGTATCCAAAATATGAAAAAATAGAAAATGTATTTTATTTACAAAAAGCTAAAAACAAAATTTGGTGGCTGTAGCTAAAAATATGTAAAAGATATGGTCAAAAAACTGAATCTTGATAACGTTTTAAATCGATATCATTTAAACGGAAAAATTTATCGAATATCTCCAAAAATTCGATATGCGCGCTGTATACACAGACCATCATGCAAAATTTGAAGTCTCTAGCTCTTATATGTTCTGAGATCGACGCGTTCGTACATACGGACAGACGGACGGACGGACAGACAGACGGTCAGGGCTAAATCGACTCAGCTCGTCGCCCTGATCAAGAATATACCTTGTGGGGTCTGCCACGCCTCCTTCTGCCTGTTACATACTTTTTGCAAAACCATTATACCCTGATTTCCCATTTTCAATGGGTTCAGGGTATAACAATTAATAACTCTTCCTGTTTATTTAATATCTCACCCCAACTTACACCCCCCCTCTAATCCTACCCACTCTCTACCATCACTCTAAAAAATGACCTCCAATATTGTTTATAAATATAACTCCCTAACAAAATAAACATACCCTTTCTCTACCTATCTAAAAAGTGTAACTCAACAGAAGAAACCGAGGCATCAGAAGCCAAGCCTTGTGACTCAGCAAGAGCACAAAATACAGCGCGCGGTCCCTAAAGAACCGAAGAACCATGAAAACTGGTCAACAGTTAAAGGTCGGAAGCAAACCGCAAAACGTACCAGATCAGATGCGATTACCCTAACGGGAATGGACGGCTGTTCCTATGCAGACATGCTAAGAGTGGTCAAGACGGACCCAGCTCTAAAGCACCTAAGTGGCATTGTCCAAGGCATCAGAAAAACTGCAAAGGGCGATCTCCTACTACGCCTAAACAGGAAGCCGGAGCATAGCGCGGAAGTGCTGCAAGAAGCTGTAGGCAAGGCCCTGGGTAGCAGAGCAGTTGTGAAAACGCTCACTGAATCGGCCCAAGTGGAAATCCGGGATCTGGATGAGCTGGTGACAAAGTCGGAAGTCCTGGAGGCGGTCAAAACCACTTTAAAAGAGTCGTCCTGAAAAGACGACATAGTAAAGTTGCTGCGACCAGCTTTTGGTGGTCAACAGAGGGCCACTCTCACGCTTCCAGTGGCAAAAGCCAGGGAGTTAACCGAAGTAGGTAAAATTCGGATAGGATGGGTTGTATGCCGCATATGCGCTATCGATCAGCCGAAACGCTGTTTCAAATGCCAGGACTTTGGTCACATAGCGGCTAACTGCAAAAGCGGCGAGGACTTGAAAGGTGATTGCTTCAAATGCGGAGAGACGGTACACATGGCAAGAACTTGTTCCAAGCCGCACCTTGGTGGCCTGTGCGCTCGGAAAGGTGAAAAAAACCAAGACCACGCGACAGGCAGCTTTAAGTGCCCTTCGTACCGCGAGGCTGTCCGCAAAATGTAATGTTAAGATTCCTACAGCTAAATCTTAACCACTGCATAGCTGCTCAAGATCTCCTAGAGCAGACTGTTAGTGAAATGAGAATCGATGTTGCCGTACTCAGCGAGCCCCACCACTGTAAGACCAGTTGCCAAAGGACATGGTCTGCAGACAGGAGCGGTAAGGCGGCGCTGTGGATATGCGGAAACCCAACGACCTTACTATCAAACGTAAAGTCGTTTAACGGGTTCGTACGCTCCAGATACGGCAGCCTGTGGATCTATAGCTGTTACCTGGCCCCTAGCATATAACTTAGCGAGTTTCAATCTATCCTTGATGATCTTGTAGTTGATGCAAGGGGACGGAAAGTTATCATTGCGGGTGACTTCAACGCCTGGGCAATGGAATGGGGCAGCCAAACGACCAATGCCAGAGGACGTGCGCTACTAGAGAGCTTCGCTTCCTTGGTCAATTGGTCAATTATTGACCTAACTTTTGTCAGCTCATCGTTATTCAGCGAAGCAAAGTGGAAACTTTGCAACGCTTACACGGGTAGCGACCACTCAGCAATACTGTGCTCAATAGGAGAGCCAACAGCGAGTACAATAATTCGCTATCGCGAAGCTTTCCGCGTAGATACTTTTAATCCAGTTGTTTTTTCAGAGGCTATCCAGTCTCTTGCCACTTCCGGCACCGTAGAGTATAGAGCCTGCCAAATGGTTTCACAAATAAAGAATGCGTGCAGTTTGAGCATGGCAACGCGTAAGCAATACCGGCGTCACCAAGTGCCCATGTATTGGTGGAATGAGCAGATTGCTGACATTCGACGCACCTGCATCCAAACTAGAAGACGATATCAGCGTGCACGTGGAAGTGCTTCTTTTGCTGAAAAACAGTTGGAATACCAACTTGCAAGACGTCAGTTAAAGAAGGCCATACGTTGAAGAAGTTGACCCCTGGGGCGCAGCTTATAAAACGGTGGTCTAATACTGATTGTTTGGAGTTAAGGTATATCGTGGAAACACTTTTTCCACGCAGACTAAGCTCCATCCAGGTGACAGATTCAATGCCACCCATCCGAGGACCATCCAGTCCGATTGATACAGTAACTGTAGACGAAATCCTGAGTGTTGCTAGAAGCCTTAGGCCCAGAAAAGCGCCAGGCCCAGATGGAATCCCTAACTGCGCACTAAAGCTTGCTCTTGCCTTGCACCCAGTTGCATTTGCGGAGCTTTTCAATGAGTGCTTGAATCAGGAAACTTTCGCTGAGATCTGGAAAGTCTGATACTTCTTCCCAAGGCAGGTAAACCACCTGAAGAACCATCGTCCTTAGGCCAATCTGCCTTCTGGACGACATGGGAAAGGTTCTGGAGAAGTTGATCTGCTCCAGAATCCAGGCCGCGATTGCTAGCGCAGGTGACTTGTCACCGAATCAATTTGGCTTCCGCAAGGCCAAGTCAACTACGGATGCGTTGACTAAAGTAGTTGGCCTCGCAACTTCTGATATCCAAGACTCGAGATGGAAGCATGGAACGAAGCAGTACTGCATCATAGCGACGCTGGACGTAAAAAACGCATTCAACTCAGCCAGCTGGGACAGGATATTGGATGCTCTATGTCAATTCCGCATCCCTGAGTACCTCCGGGAGCTGGTAACAATAGTTTTCAACTCTATTGATGGCCCCCAAACTTATGATGTGACAGCCGGAGTACCCCAAGGATCAGTGCTGGGACCTCTCCTATGGAATGCGATTATGACGGAGTCCTGCGTCTAGAACTGCCCGCAGGCACTCACATCATTGGTTTTGCTGATGACGTAGCCGTCGTTACCATAGGAAAGTAACTCAGGGATACAGAGGACACATGCAGCAGCAGTATCAAATGCATACACGACTGGCTGACGAGAGCAGGACTCGAATTAGCGGCGCACAAAACCGAGGCAGTGCTGGTCAGTAGCCGGAAGAAAGTTGAAACGGCCCAGATTAAGATTGGCAACACCACCATTGCTACAAAAAGAGCAGTAAAATACCTTGGAGTCATGCTAGACACAAGAATGACGTTCCGTGAACATCTGGAGTATATCCATGAGAAAGCAGCTGGATCCTGTAGAGCACTCTCAAGAATCATGCTGAATCACGGTGACCTAAACAACGACGACGCCATCTTCTGATGAGTGTTACGAGGTCCATCATTCTCTACGCCGTACCAATATGGTCAAAAGCGATGGCTACTCCAAGCTATAGCCGAGGTATAAGAGCCACCTACCGCCTATGTGCTATTCGAGTCAGTTGCGCGTTCAGAACAGTCTCTGATGATGCAGCACTCGTTATAGCTGGAATGCTCCCAATTGAAGAATTGGTCATCGAATCGGAAGAGCTGAATAGAGGCAACAACAGCGAGACCACACGCAACAGCAACGCTAGGAGCATGGAGAGAGCTAACAGCATTGCGCGATGGCAAACAAAATGGGACCAGTCGTCAAAAGGGCGCTGGACACACACGCTTATCCCGGAATTGGCGCCGTGGATAAATCGTAAGAATGGAGAAATAAACTTTTATCTTTCGCAGATTCTAACTGGACACGGATGCTTCCGGAGTTACCTGCTCCGTTTTGGCCACGACAACACAGATGAGTATTCCTGGTGTGGCGAAAGAATTGTGGAAGACGCAAACCACATCGTCTTCGAGTATGGACGTTTCTCCGAAGAGAGGCGACAACTGGAGGAAGCAGTGGGCCGATCCATCAGAAAAAAGAATCTGGTGTCGATCATGCTGGAATCCGAGGAAGCGTGGAGCTCAACCAGTGCATTCGCGGCGCAGATCATGACGGAGCTCCGAAGGATCGAGAGGGTCAGACGACGAGCTGAGTAGGACTCAGGTGGCACATAGCGCCTGCGAAGCATTGCTTTGCGGCCGTCCCGTCGCAGGCATTTTCGCGCTACCGTTTCTGTATACTCATACTTTACATTGTAAGAAATAAAAAAACGAATACAAAAAAAAAACACATATACACATGCACACATATAAACGTGCACACATGTACCCATGCACACATATACACATGCACCCATAAACTCATGCACACAGTTGTAGGCACAAGCACACATATACCATGCACACAGAAGCACGCCCGCCGATTACTGCGTAGTTGATTTGAATGTATGTGTGCACACGTACAGGCTGCTGCCTCTTGCTTTTACAATGTTTCCTTTAATAACTTCTGTATTACTTAACGGCTTTGAATGCAATTTTCTGCATTGAATGCTATTAATTTGTAAAAAATACGGTTTTCACTAAAAATTTGAAAAAATTAAATTGTGGCTTTGATTATTCGATTTTTTTAATACATTTTTTTGTGAAATGTGGAGCTGGTATCCAACATTTGAAAAAATAGAATATGTATTTTATTTACAAAAAGCTAAATGCAAAAATTGATAGCTGTAGCTAAAAAGATGTAAAAGGTATTGTCGAAAAACTGACTCTTGATAAAGTTTTTAATCGATATCAGTGAAACAGGAAAAGTTATCGAATATCAAAAACAAACTCGATATGCGCGGTGTATACATGGACCTTCGTGCAAAATTTCAAGTCTCTAGCTCTTATAGGTTCTGAGATCGACGCGTTCATACATACGGACAGACAGACGGACGGACAGACGGCCAGACGGACGGACAGACAGACGGACAGGGCCAAATCGACTCAGCTCGTCGATCTGATCAAGAATATATACTTTATGGGGTCTGCCACGCCTCCTTCTGCCTGTTGCATACTTTTTTCAAAACCATTATACTCTGATTTCCCATTTTCAATGGGTTCAGGGTATAAAAACCCATTAAAAACGAATTCCAAGAAAAACCCATACATCATGCCCATAAAGGTCCAGAACATACATCTCCTATCTTCTAATATGATACGGCTTTTTGAAGCAACACAATTTGATTCAACTAAAATAAGAGATTTTTTTTTATTAAAAATTACATTAATTAAATGTGCTAATAACATAAAATAATCAACAATTAAATGTTCATGCTCCTATTCTTCTCCCAATCGGTACTTCTGTTATTGTTCAATTTCGTGAACAATAGCCAATATGCAATTCAGTCTTAGCTCTTTCTTTTATAATTTCTGATTCAACAACTGATCGTCTTTATTCGATAGCTGAACTTTATTGGATCAAGAATTTATTTATTTATGTTGACTGAACGTGTGCAACAGAAGGTAACAAAAAAAAAATTTATGAATTTACATAAGAAAAATATTATCTAATAATAAGATAGCATATATAAAATTACATCAAATACCCTAATAATATCACCGACACGTTGGGAGAACTTTATTTGCCCGACCGGCTAGCTATGCCCCAGATCACAGCTAAAAGTAGTCAGTAATATTACTGGGATCTATAAGACTAAAGATTTTGTTACTAAATTTTTTGTTAGTAAACTTAGTAGTGTAAGTAAATAGAAATAAAAAGTAGATAGTGATTTCAGTTGGGAAATCACTGACCACGATGGGGGTGATATTTGCCAGCCCGGCCGGCTATGCCCCTACTCATAGCTAGGTACTGTCAGTGATTTCCCGAAGATGAGCTGAAAGCAAGGATTTGATTATAGGAAGAGAGAGTTCAGATGAGAAGACGTTATAAAATTGATTATAATTGTGACAAAGCACATATAAAGAATTATGCAGAGAGTAATCTGTTGTGCACTGTGATAAATGTAAAACACGGAAATACCAGGTTGGTTTCCCAGGAAAAGAGAACTTAAGACGCCCTAAAAGAAAGATGGAGTCAATATCACCAATAATCAACTTATGTAGAAAGATAACACCAATGGAAGTTCTACGGTTGATTAATGATGGAAGATCAAGGAGCAGAAGTCTACTGCGGTAAGAGGGAAAACGTTGAATGGGGTCCCAATTCAAACCTCGTAAGGCAAAGATAAAAACTGCTTTTGGACAGTCTCGATGTGATCCTGTTTAATCTTATGCTGAGTAGACCATATAAAAGAGCAGTACTAAAGTATTGGTCGTACAAGCGAAATGTAAAGAACTTTGGTTATAAAAGGATCATTAAACTCTTTTGACCAACGTTTAATGAACCCTAAAACACCTTTGGCTTCATTTACAATAGAACAAATATGATTGTTGAAACATAGTTTTGAGCCAAAGAGTACACCAAGATCTTTGATTTCAAAAATACGCTTCAAGGAAGTATTGTTAAATGAATAGTTAACAAATTGGGGTTTTGAACGACAAAAGGTCATAACCATACATTTAGAGCAATTTAAATGTAAATGATTATCATCACACCATAGAATTAAAGTCTTGTTGCAGATGTAGGTGATGGGAAGAATCAGCATAAGACAGGGAAAGCTTCACATCATCAGCATACATAAGTATCTGAGAGTGAGATATTAAAGATGGAAGAGTAAAGAGTAATGGACCCAGATGACTACCTTGCGGTACACTCGATGAAACATAAACAAGTTTCGATTTGGATGATCTGAGCAAAGCTCTTTGAGTTCGATCTTTTAAATAAGACGAAATCAAAGATAATAGTGAGAGAGGGAATCCAATAAGGTCTACCTTTTGAAGTAGGATTTCATTATGAACAGAGTTAAATGCTTTACTGAAGTGTAAATTACATCAGTTTGCATTTTGTCAACAAAACCATCATTTATCAAAGAGGTAAACTCAAGTAAATTGGTTGCAGTTGACCGACTCTGTACAAATCCATGCTGAGTCGGAGATAATATGGATTTGCAAAAATGTTGCAAAGTCGAGGTAATTATTTTTTCAAATAATTTTGGTATAGCAGATAATTTTGCTATACCCCTGTAATTGGAAATATCAGACCTGCCACCTTTTTTGTGGAGAGGAGTAATATAAGATTCTTTCCAAATATTCGGAAAAATCCTTGTTTCCAAAGACAGGTTAAAGAGCTTTAGCAATGGAAACGCAAGGGAACCACTGCACTCCTTAAGAATACTACTAGGGATGTTGTCCGGCCCAGGGGAGAAAGAGGATTTTAAACTGTCAATGGCAGATAAAAGGGAAAAGGCTTACAGTAGGAGAAATAAGACAATTTAACGAAGAAATATAATATGCGTACGACATATTATAGGGACTACAAGCAGAATAGGTGGATTGGAAGAAATTAGCAAAGAGATCAGATGCATCAGAATCATTGCTAGCTTCATCCAGGCCATGAAAAAATGACTTTGGTAAACAAGAAGTTTTACGCTTCGAGTTTACAAACAAATAAAATTGTTTAGGGTCCCGAACAAATTGACTTTTGCATCGAAATAAATAATTCTCATAACATTGAGACTTAAGAAGTTGGAATTTTGACTTTGCTATAATATATTTAGCCCAGTCAACATTGGCACCCGTTTTTTTTTAAATCTTTTGAAATATTTAGATTTAATATTTGTATGCCCTGAACCCATTGAAAATGGGAATTCAAGGTATAATGGTTTTGTGACAATGTATGTAACAGGCAGAAGGAGGCGTGGCAGACCCCATAAAGTTATATATTCTTGATCAGGACGACGAGCTGAGTCGATCTAGCCATGTCCGTCTGTCCGTCTGTCCATCCGTCCGTCCGTCCGTCTGTCCGTCCGTATGAACGCATTGATCTCGTAAACCACAAAAGCTAGAGATTTGAAATTTTAGATATATATTCATGTATACCATACGCAGTACAAGTTTATTTATTTTTTTTTCGAAAACTCATCCTATTTCCTTATTATCGATAACAATCGATATTTTGACTTTGTTTTTAAGCTATAACTTAAAGACCATAACATCTAGAGACAGCAAATTGACTATGTAGGTTGCTGTGATGCAAATACAGATAATACACTTTTTAAATTTTGGATACCTCCCCCCATTAGCCCCATAAGTGGAAAAAACGTATTTCAAATACTAGAGAGTTGGGATTTCGCATATATACACTTTTTGATGTCAATATTATGTGCTAAAAATTTCATTAAGAAAGTAGATCTAGAACCGAAGTTATTTAACAATGAATTTCTCATAATGCTGCCCAGAATGCAGCCCAAGCGCAGCCGCTAAATCATGTACGCAGTAAGCGGCGCGCGTGCTGTAAGCTAGATTGTTTAAAACACCGCCTCGGACTTGGTTCAGGGGATATCCTAGTCGGGCAGACCCGACTAGAGCGTTCTTACTTGTTTAAATTATTGAGTGTTCGAGAAGACCAAAGGGGTTTAGTTGTGGGGTGCAAAACAGCACAGGTAGGCCACCAAACATCTAAAATAGTGTTTAGAGTGTTATAGAAAAAACTTGTTGCAAAATTAATGTCAACCGAGTAATAAAAAAATTACCAATTAGTTGCATTAATTTACTCATTTAGTAATTTAAAATTATATTTATGATAGCAACGACGAATTGGTAATGGGTTTGAAAAAGAAGAAAAAGTATGTGGAATTACAAAGGACAAAGCAAGCTCTAATGTAGGATGGTGGCTATCCTCCGGAACGGACAATGGAAAAGATCTAGAAACATCAATAATTGAGTTATCATTAATGAATACAAGATCAAGAATTCGATTCAAATGATTTGATATAGAGTTCATTTGAAACAATGATAGGTCAAATATTCCATCAAAAAAATCATGTTGAATTGATGGAGTTAGATAATTTGATTCAGTAAATAAAGACCAAGTAGTATTCGGAATGTTGAAATCCGCTAACCCCATAAAAAGGTCATTACAAATTCGAAGACTTGAACAAATTCGAAGACTTCTTTAATACAGTTTAAATGATCAATATAAACTTGTATATCAGAAGAAGGGGCAATATATGAGCAGGTCACATATAACGAGCCTGTTGGCAAAGTGACTTTGACACCAACAATCTCAGCATGACGGGTCGACATAAAATAAAATTGTTCAGAGTGGATAGAAGTGTTAACAGCGATAAGAACACCTCCACCATTCCTGGACAAACGATCAAATCTGTAAGCAATGAAGTTAGTTGAAAATTTTTTTTTTTTTATTTTTGTTGTGAAGGTTATTTTAAGATTGGATTTAAGTTTTTTTTTTTGATAAATGATAGAGAAATGATTAGGAGTAAGATTTAGTTTTTTGGTACTTTATTTGATGAAGTTGGTACCACTGTTTTGAGCGAAACGGGCGAAGGCCGATTCCCATTCTTAGGCTTAAATTCATGAACAATAATATGAGGGCCAAAATTTGCGGTCACATATTATTGGAAACATTTCCACCGGCACATTGATTTATAAAACAAGCAATTTCACGTGGGGTCGTGAAATTAAACTTTGAAATATACACAGTGCCTGAGGATTTGCTTGTTTCTTCAACTTTGATAGTTCTTCAACTTTATCGATATGGCATCACCTCCCAAACAGGTGATCATTGGAGTCACTTATGCATGTAAACGAAGCTTACATCTCCCCTTGAACTGCTGAATTCACTTTAAATTGTGAATTAAGCTTAGAAAAATAGAAATCAGCCATGAAAATGAGCTTTATGACATGGTATAGACATGTCGATTTTTTCCATACCTGTGTTTATTTTACAGACCGAATCTGACATTTTTTCTTCTATTTCAAAAGCGCCAATTTTTATTTCATGCTTTTTTCTTGTTTTTTTTTTGGTGTTTCTTGTATTTTTAATTTTGGGGTTTTTTTTTGGGTGGTTAAAAAAATCCTGATACAGTATGAATTGTTCTATTGTATATCATCAAACATTCTTCTGCTATTTTTGACCAAGCCTTTTTATTGGACGACGAGCTGAGTCGATATAGCCATGTCAGTCTGTCCGTCTGTTCGTCCGTATGAACGCAGTGATCCTCGAAAACCACAAAAGCTCGAGATTTTAAATCATAGATATATATTCATATATACCATACGCAGTACAAGTTTATTTTTACATCCTTGCAAAAAGGGTATATTAATTTTGGACAGGAGTTTGCAACGCAGAGAAGGAAGCATCTCCGACCATATAAAGTATATATTCTTGATCAGCAAGACACGCTGAATTGATATAGCCATGACCGTTTGACCTTCTGTCCGTCTGTCTGTCCGTCTGTCCGTATGTCTGGATCAACGCAATCTCCTCCGAGACTATAAGAGCTTCAAAATTGAAATTTCGACATATTCTGGAATGTGCTGCAGGCATTGTATATCTCGGATTCATCTGGATCGCACGACTATATCCTATAGCTCCCATAGGACAGATCGGTTTTAAGAAATGTTTTAGTGGGATAACTTCGATGTTATTAAAATCAGAGACTTGAAATTTGGAATATATACTCCTGAGTTGCACCCAAATACAAAAAGATATAGATTATATAGCTACGCCCTTTGGGGGTGTGGCAAATCGGATAAAACTATATCTTCTACAGTTTTGAAGCTAGAGCATCCAAATTTAGATAGTAATATACTTTCGGCCTCCCCTTCAGATTGATCAAAAAGTTATATATCCACGCCTACTTGTGGCGTGGCAAATCGGGAAAGTCTATATAGTGTTTAACATAATGCTTTAATATTTTGGACGCTGTTATAGCCAGAGACTTGAAACTTAAAACATATGTTTGTATCAACCACCCCTAGAAAAAAAGATAAAGAATATATATCTACGCCCATTAGGGGCGAGGAAAATCGGAAAAAAATATATTCTAAAATTACACCTAGAGTTCAAAAATGCCAAGAGCTAAGGCGATCGTACGACAAAATGTGAAATATATATTCCCGGGGGGGGGGATGAAAAAACATATCTTCCAAAGTCTTACAGGTACGGTGGATTATATGGTTAATACAAAAATCAATCTAAAATAAAATATAAAATGGGGTAAAAAGTGTATGATTATGTATAAGAAGCATCTTTATATTTTGCTGTACGACGAGATAGTATATGGGGTATATCCCAGGAAATAAAGGGGATGGCAAAAAAGGTATTTTGTCTTTAGGGGGTGGTGGGACCAATGATTGGTGCGCCGTAGGAAGGGTGTCTGTGTGGGTTCTCCTAATTAATCGGTGTACTTTTGGTGTTGTTTTTTTTTAGTGGTGTTGGGTGATGGATCGCCTCTCTTTTAGGGGTGTGAGGTTCTCTGTGCTGGGGCGAGAGGTATGGTTTACTTTATGGTAAACAGAGAATTGTTATGCTTATATGTTTTTTGTGTGTGATAAGTATATTTATATTTGTATTGTCTTCTGACCTCTCCATCTCATTCTATATATTTTTATGTCTCTCTGGTCATGAGTTGGTGGTAGGGGGGGAAGCCAGCGGACGGAAAATTACCGTGGTAGGTGTTGTTTGAATATAATATTATTTTTTTTTTTATTTTTTTATATTCTTATATTAAACTAATTAGTTTTGTTTGTTTTTTAATATTAATTTTAATTTTAATCTTGTATTCGTATATTTTTTATTGTTGTGTAGGTGGGGTGGGGGGTTGGAAGGTGGGTTGTTTGGTGGGGTATTGTATTTTTGCTATATTTATATTATTTTTTTATTATATTTTAATTTATTATATTTTTTTATTTTTTTTGTTATGTTGCTCTGAGAATATAAATAAATAAATATGTATGGTGCCATCTATTTGTGGTTTCTTTAACTAATGCGCTCAAGCGGTGCTTAACGTAAACAGCTGTTCTAAGCTCCAAATCAACACTTCACTTGCCTTGTAAAAGCCGACACGTGAACACGCACCTAAATATACTACGTATAGTTAATTAATATAAAATAACTTGTGAATATGAAATATATATAAACACATTAATACCATTGTTACTCATTGTTCATGGACCTCAAATCTCAACATGGTAGCAGAGCAAGGTTATTTAAAATGTAATTAATGGAAAGTTTGATGCTCTAAACAAAACACGTTTTTTTGAAATAAAGAAAAAAAAAATTAATAAAAGCTAAAAATATTAATGAAATAACAAACTATGAACATTTAAACAAAAGGTTGTGCAAACATTTTAAAAAAAGAATTATAAAAAACAAGTGATGCGATCGGATTAAAATTTAAACCTTACACATGGAAAACGAATCACATGAACGGCAAGCCGGCCAAATAAAATAAAGTCAGCAAAAATAAAATAACTTTAAATCAAGTAAAAGTAATAAAGATCAATAAAAAGAAAAAAAATTAAAAACATATTTTTTAATGGAAAACGATTTAACGAAAAGTATTAAAGAAATATTGATCAGTGAAAATTACAAGTTAAAACAAGAAGAAACAAAATTCGAAGAAGAAGTAGAAATGGGTACTCAAGCTAAAATTGAAGACACATTAATTCCAATTTTTAATGGTGCAAATTTCACAAGCTGGAAATTAAGATTAATGTTGTTACTTGAATACAAAGAATGTAAAGAACAAGCAACAAAAAGAAAAAACTGATAAAAATACAGAAGCTGACTGGAACAAAAAAGACTTAAAAGCAAAAATGATAATCATGAGCACAGTGTCGGACAGGCAATTAGAATACATTGGCGAATGCACAACTGCATATGATATGATGACAAAACTTAACGGGATTTATACAACAAGATCGACGGCACTTCAGATACTACAAAGAGGAAAAATAGAAGAAATAAAACTAGACAACTATACAGAAGTGGATAAATTTTTCGTCGATTTCGAAAATCAATAAACGATATTTAATTAAAACTTTGCCGCCAAGCTACAGTTACATTGGTGATTTCATAGACATAGTGCCGGAAGAACAAAGAACAGTAGACTACGTGAAAAGTAAAATAAAAGAAAAAAGCATGACCAAAAGTGAGTCCAATAAAAAGTCAAGCGTCAGCACATTTAACACAAACACAAAAGGGCAGTGTTTTGTGTGTGGTAAATATTGACATCAAAAAAGGGATTGTTACCACAATAAAAATAACCAAAACACAGAGCATGCCAGTCAAGACAGAGAAGCTCAACATAACCAAGGAAGAGGGCAACGGGGTCACTCCAGCGGCAGATCATCGAGGGGCTACGGCAGGAGGGGTAGAGGATCACAGAGAGGATACAGCAGAGTAAGAGGATCATACCAACATTTCAATAAATCTGAAAGTAGACCTCCAGGAGATGAATCAAGCGCAGCATGGGCAACTGAGGTACACCACCCTGAGGTAAACCAAGTAAATAGGTATGAATTTGAAAATTCAAGCGATAATTCTAATGTAATAAATTGGATTTTAGATAATGGCTGTACAGATCACATAATTATAACTGATAAATATTTTTAAAATTTTATAAATTTAAAAGAACCTGTTGATGTTAAATTACCTGATGGTAAAGCATTGAAAGCTACCAAATTAGGAAATATAAAAGTAGTTTTTAAGAATTATTATATTGAGAAAAGAATTTAAATAATTTTTATGATGTAAAATAATTTTTATTATGTAAATGGAATTAAAGAGGATTTATTAAGTTTTTCAAAAATAACCAAAAATAATACAATTATAGCAAGATATGACAATGCAAAAATTTATGATCAAAACAGAGAATTAGTAGCAGTAGCTAATAAAGTTCAGAATTTATATTTTATGAAAAGCTTTGCAACCAAAATAAATACTACTAATGAAATTTACACAAATGTAGTAAAACTAACAGATAAGGAAAAGTGGCAAAATAAATTAGTGAACGATAAATTACTAGAAGGGTTGCCAGAGAAAATTGAAAACACTGAAATGAAGTGTGCAAACTGCATTCAAAGCAAAATGTCAAATGTATCATTTGAAAATAATAAGACAAAATCAAAGAAAATTTTAGAATTAGTACATACAGACTTAAACGGCCCGCATACGATAGGTTATGGCATCGAAAAATATTTTCTAACGTTTGTAGATGACTATAGCAAGTGCACTAGGTTATATTGTATAAAAAATAAATCAGATACAGCAAATTGCTTTAAAGACTACGTTAACATTGTTGAAAATAAATTAGAAAAACGCGTAAAGAGATTACAGTGTGATAATGGAAGAGAGTATTTAAATAAAGAAATTTTTGATTTTATTCGCGATAAAGGTTTAGAAACTTGCCCTCCGTATGTACATGAGTTAAATGGTGTTGCGGAAAGATACAATAGATCGGCTATGGACATGGGCAGATGTCTTATGCGCGAAGCAATGGTAAATAAGTGGTATTGGCCTGAAATTAAATTAAAACTAGAGGGATGGGCTAACTTCGGCCATGCCGAAGTTTGGTAATACCCTTGCAATTGCAAAGGATATATATACAGTTTTTTCTGATTTGCCACGCCCCCATCAATTGGATATATACAAATTTTGGGCAATCTATTAAGCAGTTCAACAGTAACCTATAGATAAGATTTTTAAGCTGTACCTATAAGACTTTGGAAGATATAGTTTTCTCCGATTTTCAACGCCCCCAAGGGGCGGATATATATAAGTTTTCAGAATTTTGTCGAAACGGTCAAGCCTGCGTCAATTTTTGGGACTCTAGGTGTAAAATTGTAGAAGATATAGTTTTTTCCGATTTGCCACGCCCCTAATGGGCGTAGATATATATTCTTTATCTTTTTTTCTAGGGGTGGTTGATACAAATATATGTTTAACAGCATCCAAAATATTGGAAGATTTATGTTAAGCACTACATAGACATTCCCGATTTGCCACGCCCCAAGTAGGCGTGGATATAAAATTTTTTGATTAATCTGAAGGGAAGGCCAACAGTATATTACTTTCCAAATTTGGATGCTCTAGCTTTAAAAATGTAGAAGATATAGTTTTATCCGATTTGCCACGCCCCCAAAGGGCGTAGATATATAATCTATATCTTTTTGTATTTAGGTGAATATCAGGAGTATATATTTCGAATATCAAGTCTCTGACTTTAATAACGTCGAAGTTATCCCACTAAAACATTTCTTAAAACCGATCTGTCCTATGGGAGCTATAGGATATAGTTATCCGATCCGGATGATTCAGAGATATACAATGCCTGTAGCGCATTCCAGCCTATGTGCAAAATTTCAGCTCTGTAGCTCTTATAGTCTCGGAGGAGATTGCGTTGATCCAGACAGACGGACAGACGGACAGACGGACATGGCTATATCAACTCAGCTCGTCTTGCTGATCAAGAATATACACTAGTCGGCATAATTATTTTGACAAAATACATTTGCGTTTTGCTTTTGAATGGCATCATGAAAAAAAACGATTTTTATTCACATAATATATTAAGGTAATACAAACTTAAAAATAGGCAAAGAAATAATTTTCATTTTAAACTAGAAATATAACAATTCATTTTAGTTTCAAAGTGTGGCATAATTATTTTGACAAGGTTTATAATAGTAAGATAATAAATTTTAAACTCCAAAACAGTAATAGAAAGGATAATACTTAATAAAACGTATAATCTACTTTAGCTTCAATGACTTTTTGGAGACGTCTTGTCACCGAATCAACCAAGTTTTGAAGAATTTCTGGAGATATCTCTTCCCATAGTAAAGTGAGTTCAGAAATTGCTTCTGCTCTAGATTTATTCTGTTGGCTGTTCTTTTGCGTTTCAAAAGAGACCAGACGTTTTCTATAATATTTAAGTCTGGGCTTTGAGGAGGCCAGTTCAAAACGTTAACACCAACATCCTTACTAAAATTTGTTATCATACGGGCTTTGTGGCATGGGGCATTATCCTGCTGCAGAACAAATGACTTACCAATAAGCCGATCTCCGGACAGAAATGCATTATTATTTAGGCTGGCCAAATTTGACTTTGGTTCATGGATCCGTTTATAGGAACGAAGTCGCCTAACCCATCATATGCAACGCAACCCAAGAACATAACTGAGCCTCCACCATGGCTCGCTTTTTGGCAAACGGGTAGTCTCTTTTTTCTTTGTTCGATGGGCAACCTCACAAAAAATTTGGTTTTGGATGAGTTATACTCAAAAGAGCTTTCATCCGTCCATAAAACCGTTCTCCAGAACTCCTTTGGCTTGTGCATGGGTTCCTTTGCGAAGGCCAGTCTCTTTATCTTATTTGCCTTTGATATAAATGGCACGTCCTTGGTCCTGATTGTTTTGAATTCAGCTTCCTTTAAGCGTCGGCGGATGGTTCTCTCACTGATCGGAGTTTTGGCTGTCGAATTATTAGCTCTGCTGCTTGTCGGGGCTTTAGAAGCACATTTTTTAAATTCGCGTAAAATGACTCGGTCATCATCTAACGTTGTTTTATATTTGCGACCGGTTCTTTTTAAGTTTTTTAAAGAATTATGTTTCTTAAACTTATTGATTTGATAGTAAATGCTTTGTCGAGACACCTTATTTCATTTGCAATGTCTACTACATTTGTTCCAGCGTTAAGCTTTGCTATTTCTCGATTCATAGCTAAACTAACTCAGCTTTTTTAACCATGGTTTATGATAATTTTAAAAGTGTTGTTCAATTTTTTAACCTTTATTAATTAAGCTAATTCAAAATTTAATTTTTCCACTTGCTCATAACTGACAGCACACTTGCAAAATATTTTGTAAAATTTTCCGTACTTAAACTCAATCTTGCAAGCATTCTTTAGCAGAAGAGAATCAAAAGGTAAGTGACATAAATTTGGCATCGTAGAGCTATTAATAGAATCTTTGCTTTGAACATAATTTTTGCACCGTTCTTCGAACTAGCACATTTTAAAATTTTAAAAAATCGGAGATGCTTCATTCTCTGCGTTGCAACTCCTACCAATTATATACCCTTTTTGCAAGGGTATAAAAAAACACCGTATGAAATATTTTTTGGTAATAGACCAAATGTTAAACATTTAAAAATTTACGGAAGTAGAGTCTTCGCCAGAATTGCAGAAGTCTTACGTAAAAGTAAATGGGACGATAAATCAAAGGTCGGAGTACTTGTAGGGATATGAACGGGGTGTTAATGAACGATAGAGTGACGAAGTTAGTCATGTTAAAGTTATTGAAGATATAGACGATAGAAGAGATAGATAGATCAAACTTGTTGTCGGTTGCAGATACGAATCAAAATGAAGCACCAAGACAGTCTAGCAGAATGAAAAGCCCAGTAGATCGGTACGGTAATCTTATAACACATTTTATATATGTAAATCATATTAATGCGAATGTACCAAATACATTTGAGGAAGCGATAAATTGTAAAGAACACCAGGAATGGAAAAAGGCAATGGATTTTGAAATAAAAAGGCTGAATAAACATAGTACGTGGGAAATTGTTGATAGACCTAAAAATACAAAAATTATTGATGTTAAATGGGTGTATAAAAAGAAAAGCGATGGCTCATATAAAGCTAGGTTAGTTGTTAGAGGCTTTCAACAAAAAGATTATATTGAAAACGTTTATTCACCGATAGGAAAAATGCAAACTTTGAAAACCTTACTATCGTATAGTTGTGCAAATAATTTATATATCGAACAAGTGGATGTAGAAACCGCATTTCTAAATGGTCAGGTATTAACATGCCAGAAGGTTACGAAACAAGCAGAAATAAAGTTTATAAGTTACAAAAAGCCCTTTATGGTTTAAGAGAAAGTCCAAGAGCTTGGTACGATTGCCTTAACGAATTCTTAGAAAGTATAAGTTTTGTTAGAAGTAATTATGATTATTGTTTATACACAAATTACGCAAACAAAGATCCAATATTTATATTAGTTTTCGAAGATGATTTATTAATTTGCTGTAGAGATTTAAATAAAATAAAAGAGATCAAAATTAGTTTAATGCAAAGATTTTCAATGAAAGATATGGGTAAAATAGGAAGCTATATTGGTATAGATATAGATTACAATGATGAAAGAAATAAAATGACCTTAATTCAAACAAAATATATTTAGTCTTTGGCTGCAAAATACAACCTTGAGAGTGCTAAATTATATGATACTCCAATGGAAGCAAATTTAAAATTAGAGCAAGCGAGCGAAACAAGTGAAACAAGTAAGAACGTTGCAGTCGGGCGCCACCGACTGCGTCAGACTCTGTTCCTGTTAAAGGTGTGTAGGCTCAAAATTATGTAGACCGTCCGTCCGTCTGTCCGTATGTTTGAATGCGAGATTATTGAGATTCCTTTTTTGAGCATGTCTTTTACGTCAATTTAGCTACAGTCATACAAATTTTACATATAGCTTTTTTAAAATAAAATACTATTTTGGTTTTTATTATATATTTTGGATACTGGTCCACATTTCACAAAATCAATTTAATATAAGTTCAGTTGCAAATAAAGCCACATTTACATTTTTTGTTTAATTTTTTAGGTAAAACCGTATTTTTAATAAAATATAAGGATTTATGCAGAAAGTTTTATCAAAATCCATTAAGTAACATAGAAGTTATAAAAAAAAAAAAAAACATTTTAATAAATGATAATATCACGCGGCAGCGATGGGAATAGAACCTGGGTCACGCGCTTCGCATGCCACCGACTCTACCCACAACACCACGGCGTCTCTTGCGCCAAATTGAGTTTGGTGTGTTGATTTGGTTAAACAGACTTGCCCCAGTTAGGTCAACTAGAATTTGTTTTAATAAATATAAGGATTTATGCTGAAAATTTTATCAAATCCATTAAATAACATAGAAGTTATAAATAAAATAAAAAAAAAAACATTTTATTAAATGATAATATCACGCGTCAGCGCTGGGAATCGAACCTGGGTCACGCGCTTCGCATGCCACCACTCTACCCACAACACCACGGCGTCTCTTGCGTGACTATGTGCCAAACTGAGGTTGGAAGTGTTTTGATTTGGTTAAACAGACTTGCGTTGTGGTAGCGAAGACCCTGCTTCAATCCCCAGTTAGGTCAACTAGAATTTGTTTTACGGAGGCTTACATTATGATTATTATTATTTTTTTTTTTTCGTAAATTTTAATTTCATGAACAGTAACCCACATGTCAAATTTGGATGCTCTACGTCTAAGACTGTAGGAGATACAGTTTTACCCTATTTGCCACGCCCCAAATGGGCGTAGCTATATATAACATATCATTTTTGGGTAGAGGTAGGATACTAGTATATATATTCCAAGTCCCAACTCTTTGACGGAAATATTGCCGAAATTATCACGGTTTTAGTAAAAGATATAGTAATTCCCGATTTGCCACGCCCCCAGAAGACGTGGATACATAACTTTTGACTTATCTTAAGAGGAGGTCAACGGTATCCGACATTCAAAATTTGGACGCTCTAGCTCCAAAACTGTAGGAGATACAGTTTTATCCGATTTGCCACGCCCTTAAGGGGCGTAAATATCTATAATATATATTTTTGATTCCGAGTGATCTACTTGCACATGTATTCCAAATTTCAAGTCTCTAGCTCTTAATACGCTCAAAATATTATAAGATTTATACAAATCGCTATATATATATTCCCGATTTGGTACGCCCCCAGGGGGCGTGGGTATATAACTTTTTGATCTAACTTAAGGGAAGGTCAACAGTAACCCACATGCCAAACTTGGATGCTCTAGCTTCAAAACTGTAGAAGATACATTTTTATCCGATTTTCCACGCCCACAATGGGCGTAGATATAAAAACTATATCTTAAAACGTCCGCGTGGTGAACACGAAAATATATTCTAAATCCCATTTCTTAGACTGCAATATTGACTAAAATAACAGCGTTTTAGTCTTAATAGATATAGCATTTCCCGATTTGCCACGCCCCCTGTGGGCGTATCGGAAAAATACTCAAACTTGATCTGACCCGGATACACACGAGTATATATTCCAAATTACAAGTCTCTAGCTTCTATAGTGTCCAAATGCTGCGCGTTCATACAGACAGACGGACAGAGACGGACAGAGACAGAGACGGACATTGCACAAATCCAATAGACTCTTTTTCCCTTTGGGAACAGAGTCTAAAAATAAAGTATAGAAATTTAATAGGTGAACTACTATATATTAGTACAGGCACTAGACCAGACATAACTTACAGCGTAAACTATCTTAGTAGATTCCAAAATTGCTATAACGAAACTCATTTTAAATATGCACTTAGAATTTTGAAATATTTATATAAAACGAAAGACTTAAAATTAACTTTTGATGATAATTGTAAAAATGAAATCCTAGATTGTATGGTAGACTCTGACTTTGCAGGAGATAGTATTGACAGAAAATCTATTTTTGGAAAACACATAAGCAAAATTCGATTGTTAAATGTTCAACTTTTGCCGAATACACTGCTATGTCAGAAGCCGTAACAGAAATATTGTTTGAAAGGAATTTATTAATAGAATCTTTCAAAGTAAATTTAAATGAACCTATAAAAATGTACGAAGATAACACAGGTGCAATAGCGATAGGAAAATTTGGTTATTTTACAAAAAATTCAAAGCACATTGAATTACAGTATCATTACATAAATGAAAATTATGAAATAGGTTTAATTGATATTGTTAAAGTAGATTCAAATAAAAATGTAGCGGATATATTTACTAAAAGCTTAAGTAAATTAAAATTCTTAACTAATAGACAGGCGCTAAGATTAATATAATAGAAATAAAGAATGTAACAAATTAAATAATTGATATGATAAGATAACATGTGTAATACCAAGTAATATTTAAAATATAAAATGGTCTAGATTATAAATTTCAGGAGGCGTGTTGAATATTATGGTTAAATACTATAATCTATACTAAAATGAAATATGTATGGCGGCATCTATTTGTGGTTTCTTTAACTAATGCGCTCAAGCGCTGCTTAACGTAAACAGTTGTTCCAAGCTCCAAATCAACACTTCACTTGCCTTGTTAAAGCCGACACGTGAACACGCACCTAAATATACTACCTATAGTTAATTAATATAAAATAAGTTGTGAATATGAAATATATATAAAAACATTAATACCATTGTTACTCATTGTTCATGGACCTCTTATCTCAACAGCTTTAAAATTTGACATATTGGTTACTGTTGCCCTGCTCAATAGATTGCCCAAAAATGATTTATATCCAATTGATGGGGGCGTGGCAAATCGGAAAATTCTATATAGTGCTTAACATAAATTCTCCAATATTTTGGATGCTGTTACAGCCAGAGGCTTGAAACCTCAAACATATATTTGTATCAGCCACCCCTAGAAAAAAAGATAAAGAATATATATCTACGCCCATTACGGGCGTGACAAATGGGAAAACTATATCTTCTACAATTTTACACCTAGAGTTCCAAAAATTGACACAGACGTTAGGCTTGACCGTTTCGACAAAATTATGAAAAATTATATATATCCGTCTCTTGGGGGCGTGCCAAATCGCAGAAAACTATATCTTCCAAAGTCTTATAGGTACAGCTTCCAAATTTGATGTATAGGTTACTGTTACCCTGCTCAATAGATTGCCCAAAGATTATATATATCCAATTGATGGGGGCGTAGGAAATCAGAAAAAACTGTATCTATATCCTTTGTAATTGCAAGGGTATTACCAAGCTTCGGCATGGCCGAAGTTAGCCCATCCCTCTAGTTTTTTTTTTCGTTAGCTCATCGTATTTTCTTATTATCTATCGATAACAATCGATATTTTGACTATGTTTTTAAGCTATAACATGAAGACCATAATAGTTAGAGACACCAAATTGTCTATTTAAGGTAATGTTTGAATTCTTTCGAGTTGATGGCCGGATTTACGAGTAAAATTTCAATGGAATTTTCTTTCTGAAGTTTTTCTATTAATTTGATGAAGTCAAGTTGGTTTTTCGATCAAAAAATATAAGCAAAAATAGTAAAATGATCTACCAATAGATGTAAATATTTTTTGTCGATCGTTGTCTACCAAATTCACCAATTGTGTCTAAAGACATTATTTGAGAAGGTCTTTCTGCTGGACCTGCTACGACAACAATTCAAATTTCTTGTTAACTCTACTTACACCATTTCAAAAAGAGGTAAATAGATTTTATTCAGAAGTTAGCAACAAACCGAAGGAATCATCTTTGACTATATAGTGTATATATATTCTTGATCAGCACGACGAGCTGTCACACAGTCTTTCTGTCACCCTGTCCATCTGTCTGGATCAACGCAATCTCGGTCGCAGATCGGTTTTAAGAAACGATTTAGTGGGATGGCAAATCGCGTAAAACTATATCTTCTACAGCTTTGAAGCTAGAACATTGAAATTTGGCATGTGGCTTACTGTTGACCTCCCCTTAAAATAAAAAAAAATGTTATATACCCACGACCCCTGGGGGCGTGCCAAATCGGGAGTTTATATATAACGATTTGTACAAATCCTATAATATTTATTTTTTATTAAAAATTACATTCATTTCACGGGCTTCTAACCTAAAATAGGAGACTCAACAATTAAATGTTCATGCTCCTATTCTTCTCCCAATCGGTACTTCAATTATTGTTCAATTTGTTGAACAATATCCAATATGCAATAACATTAATTTATTAATTTAATATTTGAATTTTTTTTTTTAATTTACTTCTGCAATTCAGTATTAGCTTTTACTTTTATAATGTCTGATTCGACAGATGATCGTCTTTATTCGATAGCTGATCGTTGTTGGATAGTTCTTCAACTTTGTCGATCTATGGCATCACCTCTCAAACAGCTGATCCTTAGAACAATGTAAATCAGCCGTGCGAATGAGCTTTGTGATATGGTATAGATATGTGGATTTTTTTCCACGACCTGTGTTTATTTTACAGACCGAATCAGAAATTTTTTCTTCTATTTCAAAAGGCCTAATTCTTATTTCATTCATTTTTTCCTGTTTATCTTATTGACCTTGGTTATATAGACCATATCGCTTTTTTGAAAATCATATTTTATTCTGTTTTTATCAAATAGACTTTTATTATACTCTCGTGTCTTTTTTGATCTAAATAGTGCTAAGTTCCGATCTTGTTTTAAATTTTTAGAATTGTCGTTAATTGTTTTTAGCTCTGGAGGTAGTAAATCAGTAGAGTCACTTTTCGTTAGATACATAGGAGAAAATCCAGTTACAGTATGCACTGTTCTATTATATGTATTCAAGCATTCTTCTGCTATTTTTCACCAAACATTTTTTATGCCATCGTCACTGTTGAGCATACATCTTATTCTGTATACCAAGGTTTGGCTTAATCTCACGTGGAGACCTTTTGAAAAAGAGGCATTACTTCATAAAAAATAATTCAATTTTTATACCCTTGCAAAAAGGGTATATTAATTTTGGTCAGGAGTTTGCAACGCAGAGAAGGAAACCTCTCCGACCATATAAAGTATATATATTCTTGATCAGACGAGCTGAGTTGATATAGCCATGTCCGTCTGTCCGTCTGTCCGTCTGTCTGGATCAACGCAATCTCCTCCGAGACTATAAGAGCTACAGAGCTTAAATTTTGCACATAGGCTGGAATGTCTGCAGGCATTGTATATCTCGGAATCATCCGGATCGGATGACTATATCCTATAGCTCCCATAGGACAGATCGGGTTTAAGAAATGATTTAGTGGGATAACTTTGACGTTATTAAAGTCAGAGACTTGATATTCGAAATATATACTCCTGATATGCACCCAAATACAAAAATATATAGATTATATATCTACGCCCTTTGGGGGCGTGGAAAATCGGATAAAACTATATCTTCTATATTTTTAAAGCTAGAGCATCCAAGTTTGGAAAGTAATATACTGTTGGCCTTCCCTTCAGATTAATCAAAACGTTTTATATCCACGCCTACTTGGGGCGTGGCAAATCGGGAATGTCTATATAGTGCTTAACATAAATCTTCCAACATTTTGGATGCTGTTAAAGCCAGAGAGTTGAAACTTTAAACATATATTTGTATCAACCACCCCTAGAAAAAAAGATAAAGAATATATATCTACGCCCATTAGGGGCGTGGCAAATAGGAAAAAACTATATCTTCTACAATTTTACACCTAGAGTCCCAAAAAGAGAGAGTCACGCAGACGTTAGGCTTGACCGTCTCGACAAAATTATGAAAACTTATATATATCCGCCCCTTGGGGGCGTGGCAAATCGGAGAAAACTATATCTATCTTCCAAAGTCTTATAGGTACAGCTTCAAAATCTTATATATAGGTTACTGTTGAACTGCTTAATAGATTGCCCAAAATTTGTATATATCCAATTGATGGGGGCGTGGCAAATCAGAAAAAACTGTATCTATATCCTTTGCAATTGCAAGGGTATTACCAAACTTCGGCATGGCCGAAGTTAGCCCATCCCTCTAGTTTTTCTTTAAGGTAATGTTTGAATTCTTTTGAGTTGATGGCCGGATACTGATCAGCGAGTAAAATTTTAATCGAATTTTCTGTCGAAACTTTTTCTATTAATTTGAATAAGCCAAATATAAGCAAAACTAGTAAAATGATCTACTAATAGATTTAACTATTTTTTTGTTGATCGTTGCTCACCAAATCCACAAATTGTGTTTAAAGACATTATCTGAAAAGGCCCTTCTGCTGGACCTCAGTACGACAACAATCCAAATTTATTGTTTACTCTTGTCTTATTACACCCTTGCAAAAAGGGTACCTTAATTTTGGTCACAAGTTTGCAACGTAGAGAAGGAAGCATCTGCGATCATATAAAGTACATATATTCTTGATAAACACGACGAGCTGAGTTGATATAGCCATTTCCGTCTGTCCGTCTGTATGGATCAACGCAATCTCCTCCGACACTATAAGAGATACAGAACTGAAATTTTGCACATAGCCTGGAATCTGCTGGAGGCATTGTATATCTCGGATCGGATCGGATGACTATATCCTATTGCTCCCATAGGACAGAGTGGTTTTAAGAAATAATTTAGTTGGATAACTTCGTCGTTATTAAAGGCAGAGACTTGAAATTTGAAATATATACTCCTGAGACCCCAATATAAAAAGATATAGAGTATATAGCTACGCCCTTTGGGGGTGTGGCAAATCGGATAAAACTATATCTTCTACAGTTTTGAAGCTCGAGCATCCAAATTTGGAAAGTAATATACATTTGACCTCCCCTTCAGATTGATCAAAAAGTTATATATCCACGCCTACTTGGGGCGTGGCAAAGCGGGAAAGTCTATATAGTGCTTAACATAAATCCTCCAATATTTTGGATGCTGTTAAAGCCAGAGACTTGAAACTTTAAACATATATTTGTATCAACCACCCCTAGAAAAAAATATAAAGAATATATATCTACGCCAATTAGGGGTGTGGCAAATCGGGAAAAACTATATCTTATACAATTTTACACATAGAGTTCCAAAAATTTACAAAAATGTTAATCTTCACCGTTTCGACAAAATTATGAAAAATTAAATATATCCGCCTCTTCGGGGTGTGGTAAATCGGAGAAAACTATATCTTCCAATGTATTATGGGTACAGCTTCAAAATTTAATATAAGGGTTACTGTTGCCCTGCTTAATAGATTGCCTAAAAAAGATATATATCCAGTTGTTGGGAGCGTGCCATATCAGAAAATACTGTATTTATATCCTTTGCAATTGCAAGGGTATTACCAAACTTCGGCATGGACGAAGTTTGCCCATCCCCCTAGTTTTTTTTACAAACTTCACATCTTTAAAATGGTTTCATTTTTGATTCTATTTGGCTGATACCAATATGGCAAAACTCTTTATGAATTTTCTTTATCACTATTTTACTGTATTCGTCACTCAAAACTATTTTTTTTCTATTCTTTCGATCTTGTGTGTAATAGATATCATTCTCCATAATAAGATGTTTTTTATCTTTTAAGGTTGAGTTTTTTTCTGGTCATTTTTTATGTCCTGTATGTTTATAATATTTACTGTTCTTAATTTGTCTTTATTATTTTCGTAGTATTTATAAATAGGATTCCTGATAAGGCAGTCAGCTTCGGTATTATCCATTCCCATTGTATATAAATTTTAAATTATACTGAGAAAGATAGAGTGTCATGCCACCCAGTTCATCATCTGTTCTGTTTTTTATGTTTAAGCTCTCCAATGGTTTGTAGTCTGTGTAAAGAACGAATTCATTGCCAATTAGCCAATGTTGCAAAAATATTAAGCATTCTTTAAAAAAATTGCTTTTTTCTTCTTTTATGAATCATTCAATTTCTTTGAAAAAAATAAGCTACGAATTTTCGCGTACCATTGTTTTGTGTTTGTTTTAAGATAGCTCCAAACCTTTGAAGCTTGCATCTGTGTAGATGGCCAGAATTGGTTTCGAGCACAAATATTCTTTCACTTTGCTGAAGGCAATTTTACAAGAAGTTGACCAATCGAATCTTACATCTTTTCTGAGTAAGTTGTGTACAGGATCAAGCAATATAGACACGTTAGAAATGTTTTTTCCATAAAAATTTACTTAACTTAATTGTGGTGAAGGAAAGTCTTCTTTAAATTTTAAATTGTGTTTTAAAGGAGTTGCAGTATTCTCCAAACCCAAATATCTGACTGAACTTGCAGCAAACTTACATTTTGTTAGTATTAAACGGAATGCTTCCATAATAATAGCACCCAAAAATCATCTAAAGTCATCTGAATTTAAATGTTCCTCAAACTTTTTAGAGAAAAACATTATATTATATATATAGTTTACAACAAAGACTTCTTGTGTCACAAATCCAGTAATTTGCCTATCATAAATTCTCAAGGGTATAGACCAAAATGCTGAGTTTATGTCAAGCGCTGTGAAAAACTTGCAATCAACGGTTTTAACCATTAAATCTTCAATTAAAGGAAATGGTTGTGATTGAAGTACTATTAGTTTCTTTATATCTGTAAAATCAATACAGAGTCTAGTATTCTTTCCTTCATCTTCTTTCATAAGCCTATGTGACTGGTGCTACAAATGAACTATATGCAGTATTTTTTTACTTGTAGATCTATAAACTCTTTATAGTCTCTTACTTATCTACAACATATTTGTCTTTGGCAAATATGTTTTTATAATTATCTAACAAAGAGGTCATTTTACTTCTCTGATCAGTGTTTAAGTACTCAATATCAATATTGAATTCATCTACAATAATACCTTCATTGAAATTTACTTGATATTGATCAAAAGCATTTTCCATCTGTATTTCTTTTTTATTTCGAATCTTTTTAGACTCTGTTCCCAAAGGGAAAAAGAGTCTATTGGATTTGTGCAATGTCCGTCTTGCTGTCTGTCCGTCTGTCCGTCTGTCCGTCTGTCTGTATGAACGCGCAGCATTTGGACACTATAGAAGCTAGAGACTTGTAATTTGGAATATATACTCGTGTGTATCCGCGTCAGACGCCCACAGGGGGCGTGGCAAATCGGGAAATGCTATATCTATTAAGACTAAAACACTGTTATTTTAGTCAATATTGCAGTCTAAGAAATGGGATTTAGAATATATATTTGTGTACACCACGCGGACGTTTTAAGATATAGATTATATATCTACGCCCATTGTGGGCGTGGCAAATCGGATAAAACTATATCTTCTAGAGCTTTGAAGCTAGAGCATCCAAATTTGGCATGTGGGTTACTGTTGACCTTCCCTTAAGTTAGATCAAAAAGTTATATACCCACGCCTCCTGAGGGCGTACCAAATCGGTAATATATATATAGCGATTTGTATAAATCTTATAATATTTTGAGCGTATTAAGAGCTAGAGACTTGAAATTTGGAATACATGTGCAAGTAGATCACTCGGAATCAAAAATATATATTATAGATATTTACGCCCATTAAGGGCGTGGCAAATCTGATAAAACTGTATCTCCTACAGTTTTGGAGCTAGAGAGTCCAAATTTTTGCATGTGGGATACTGTTGACCTCCTCTTAAGATAAGTCAAAAGTTATGTATCCACGTCTTCTGGGGGCGTGGCAAATCGGGAATTACTATATCTTTTACTAAAACCGTGATAATTTCGGCAATATTTCCGTCAGAGAGTTGGGACTTGGAATATATATACTAGTATCCTACCTCTACCCAAAAATGTATGTTATATATAGCTACGCCCATTTGGGGCGTGGCAAATAGGGTAAAACTGTATCTGCTACAGTCTTAGACGTAGAGCATCCAAATTTGACATGTGGGTTACTGTTCATGAAATTAAAATTTACGAAAAAAAAAAAAAATAATAATAATCATTATGTAAGCCTCCGTAAAACAAATTCTAGTTGACCTAACTGGGGATTGAAGCAGGGTCTTCGCTACCACAACGCAAGTCTGTTTAACCAAATCAAAACACTTCCAAACTCAGTTTGGCACATAGCCACGCAAGAGACGCCGTGGTGTTGTGGGTAGAGTGGTGGCATGCGAAGCGCGTGACCCAGGTTCGATTCCCAGCGCTGACGCGTGATATTATCATTTAATAAAATGTTTTTTTTTTATTTTTTTTATAACTTCTATGTTATTTAATGGATTTGATATAATTTTCAGCATAAATCCTTATATTTATTAAAACAAATTCTAGTTGACCTAACTGGGGCAAGTCTGTTTAACCAAATCAACACACCAAACTCAATTTGGCGCAAGAGACGCCGTGGTGTTGTGGGTAGAGTCGGTGGCATGCGAAGCGCGTGACCCAGGTTCTATTCCCATCGCTGCCGCGTGATATTATCATTTATTAAAATGTTTTTTTTTTTTTTATAACTTCTATGTTACTTAATGGATTTTGATAAAACTTTCTGCATAAATCCTTATATTTTATTAAAAATACGGGTTTACCTAAAAAATTAAAAAAAAATGTAAATGTGGCTTTATTTGCAACTGAACTTTTATTAAATTGATTTTGTGAAATGTGGAGCCAGTATCCAAAATATATAATAAAAACCAAAATAGTATTTTATTTTAAAAAAGCTATATGTAAAATTTTATGACTGTAGCTAAATTGATGTAAAAGACATGCTCAAAAAAGGAATCTCAATAATCTCGCATTCAAACATACGGAAAGACGGACGGACGGTCTACATATTTATTGAGCCTACACACCTTTAACAGGAACAGAGTCTGACGCAGTCGGTGGAGCCCGACTGCAACGTTCTTACTTGTTTTATTATTATTATTATTAATTATGGAATCTTCCAACAATAATTTCTCTTTTATTGTATTCTATTATGTAGATTAGATTTTATGTGTTTTTGTAATTGGTTGTTTACCATTAGTCAAACCAAATCTTTTTATAGTATCTAGTCTAGGATTAATTCATAATTTAAATCATCATTGTATATACAAACGCATTAAATTTATCTATTATAACTATTCAATATTTACTTCATTTCTAAATGTTTTACACACATATTTAGGCGATAATTAATTTAAAAATCCATACACATTTTTACAAAAGTATGAAAGTAATTTAATTTTATATTAATCAATCAATTTAGTCACACTAATATCGGTGGATTCATCCAGCAATATGCTAAATTTGGAGTTGCCAATATCCAGTCGCAAATCCTCATTAAAGTGCACTCCCAACACTTTGTTTATGATTTGGGTAAATTTTTTCTCCATTAGCTTTATTTGAACGATTGCACTACAAGCTTTAAATTATCTTGAACACAGTTCGGACAAATGGTCAATTGGTGCTAATGCTGTGTGCTCGGCAATATACAAGCGCCCCTTCCTGCTCCTTCGTTTTCGAAGATTATTTGGGAAAATCTATTTTATGCGTCTGATTGACTAACCAAACTCAAAAAAATGATGCCGCATGTTGCCGAAGATCAAACATTTTGGCTGCTACTGTACATTTGCAATAGCAGCAGTAGGCTATTGTTGCATCTCAATCTACCTTGCGCACCCACTCCTTAAACTCGCTATTATGCAACCAGGCGTCGTAGAATAATTGCTTCTAAATAATTTTCGGCATGTTTCCGTTACTTCTTTTGCACTCACACAATTTCGCAATGACAAAGTAAATAGTTGCATCAGAATTCTTATCGATAGCGATTTAGTAATTATTAATGTAGAATTTATGTTAATTATATGATTATTAATGTACAATTTATGTTATCAATTTTAAAACAAGCTTTATTTCAGGCTATGAGCTATTCGCAAAATTTATAAGCTTTTGCATTCGATAGAACGACGAAGCCGTTGGAGTTTTTGGAGCAGGTGGAATGGTCTGCAGAGACTTATGGCCTCGAGGTGGACTTGATCCCGAGAGCCATGCCTGAGCTGCAAAAAGGCATGGCTTTAAAATGGTATAAAGCCAACAACAGACGACGTAGGCCGTCATGGTCGACCTTCGTCGCAAATTTTCAAGAGTACTTTGTGAAAAGGGATTACTTCGAAAAATTGGAACCGGAAGTTTCGAAGGCGACAAGCCGTGGGAGAGCCCTTCAAAATATATATGGTGGAGATGCAGACACTAATGCGCCCACTGAGCGGAGCGACAGCTCAATACATATATCATAACAGCCACCCGATCTACGTCCATATGCTCGGCCATATCACATCCGCAGACTGACTGAGCTGAAGCTGCTCGCCGATGAGTTGCGATTTATGGCCATGGACGACGGTGAGAGTAGTAGCTAGGGGGTTGACGTGCCTATCCAGTCGATCGAAATAGTCTTTACTAAGCCTGGCAAGGCACAGACCAGCTCCATGGACGAAAATGGAAACGCCATGTTGGAGTTCTGCTGGCAATGTGGGCGAATCGGACTCAGAACGCCTGCATGTTTTCACTCGGAGCGAGCGGGAACCGTAACGAGGAGGGCCCAGACGCCAATAGGCGGTTTCAACGGCGAGGATGCCTAGCTTTCGGCGACGATTGGAATAGGCACCGAACAGTTTAGGGCCACGATCGACACCGGTGCGACAAGCACCTTTATAAGTGAAAAACTGTCTTACAAGCTCGGTGACGTGGCCGGTGAAGCACCACACGAAGGTTAATCCGACTGGCAGATAGAAGCTGCAGCCAAGTGGACAAGCTCCTGAGGACGACATTCAATTTGGGTAGGCGAGAGGCGAAGTTACCTCTTCTAATCCTGCCGGAGTGATTAACGACTTAGTGCTGGGCTGGGACTTCTTAATCAGCATGGGCATCACATTGGACTGCTCCGGTCTAAAATTGGAGATTGTACCTAGGGACCCACAGCATGGAGTGAAGCTGGAGGAGAGATTATCGGTAGCAGTCGACACCACACACACGGCGACACAAGAAGTAACGAAAGCCACCAAAAGGGAATTGTCAACATTTAACAACATCAAGGGGACGATGTAAAATCCAAACACTGGATGACAATGCATGGTGAACGGATTATGAAGCTGAGGTATTTTCCGAAGAATCACAAAATGCAGGCCGAAATTAACGCGATGGTGGAAGAACTGCTGGCGAAAGGATGCATTGAGCCTGCGAAGAGCCCACATAGCTCGCCAATAGTAATGGTCAAGAAGAAGGCTGGGAAATGGCGACTATGTGTATGTGTTCTTTACAAGCCTGGATCTAAAAACTGTATACTGGCAGTACCCAATTTAGAAATCCAGCCGGCCACTGACTACATTCACAGGAAAGGGACTGTTTAAATGGAAAGTGCTGCCATTTGGATTCCATTCAGCTCCAGCAACGTTTCAGAGGGCATTGGATGGCGTCATTGGACCAGAGATTCTGCCACATCCGTTTGCCTAGTTAGATAACATAATAGTGATTGGAAAAACTTGCCAGGTGCACATGGAAAACCTTCGACAGTTACGAGTAGTTAACTTGAAAATCAACATCGACAAGTGCGATTTTTTCAAGAAGGAGTTGAAAAGCCTGAGACAGAGAATGGAATCCGGACTGACCAAGAAAAGTAACTGCAATCGCAGAATTGAAGCCGCCATCCAATATGCTGCAGAAGAAAGGCACTAAGTGGGAGTAAACAGGGGAACGGGATTTTGATATTATTAAAGCCAAATTAACAGAGTCACCAGTGCTTTCATGCCCAGATTTCTCCAAGACATTTTGTTTGCAAACGCAAGCAACAATGGACTTGGAGCGACATTGACACAACATCAGAGTATGGGGAGGGCGTCAAATCATAAGCCAGTCGAACACTTAATAATGCGGATCGGAATTATTGTGCCACAGAAAAAGAGTGTCTAGCGATTATCATGGGCATCCGAAAACTGAGGCCATACCTGGAGGGATACCATTTCATAGTGATAATGCATCGCATGACGTTAAAATGGGACAACTCCGTTGAGAGTCCATCAGAAAGGATTGCTTGATGGGCACTGGAACTCCAGAGGGCATAGGGGACCAGGTGTTGTAAAATCAGATCAAAAGCGGACAAGCGGACTAAGACTGTCCATATAGCCGATCTGAAGCCATGAAAAGCAACAGTCGATCAAGATTCCGGCCAACAAGCTATTTAAAAAAAAAAAGGAGAGATAACACTCAAGTAGAAACATCAGCTCAAACATCAGTATTGAAGAAATGTTAACGAAGAAAATTAAAATTTTTCAAACAGAAACATCAGCTTGTGTATTAAAGAAATATCAACTGAGAAAAGAAATAATAATAATTAATAATTTTAATAGCGCGATGATAAAAGCGTAGCAAGTTCCAACATAGGTGGATTAACCCACGCTACGCTCAAGCAAAAGAAACCTGCCGTATTTAGCGCCGCTCGCAAGCATTGGCAATTACAAAGCTTAAGACGCATAAGAATGCGAGCAAGAGCCAATTGTACGCACCAATACACTCACACTCGGAGGCAAAAAGAAAACATGCAAAACGAGCAAAAACGAAATAAGAGGGCAATGAACTACCGAATGCAGCGATGCTCGTTAGCGCTAGCAGCAACGAGTCGCATGAGGATGCAAGAAGGAGCGAAGTGCACGCACCAGTGCAAGCATATACAAAAGGCAACACATAAAACTGACAACAACAAATGCACGTACCACTACAAAGCAATTGCATGCAAAAAAGCAGCATACAAAACGGGTCTTAACAAAATCTGAGGCGAAAAGCGAGTGCAGACAACAACAAAAGCGCACACCAATACACATATGGTCTTATGCAAAAGGCTGCCGAATGTGGCAACAACCAAATACAGGGCACCGGTAAAGATTCACTGCAAACAGCTACCCCGCCCTGTGGCACAAACACAATGCAAGGTTTAAAAGGAAACCTACCAATAAAGCGAGGCTGCAAGAAGAGCGCGATAGTGGAAAGGAAAAGCTTAGAGGAACCGTTAGATGGTAACACCAACACACACGGCCGCGCTGCAGCCACAGGGTACAAAAGGGGCCCGAAGGCATGCGCACTGCCTATTTGAATGAGAAAACACATAGAGCACGGAACTCCCAAGCGAAGGAGAGCTCGACCGGCGCCCCGGAGTACGGCGTCAGTAAGGTTGACACGGCCGATCCTCGCCTGTTGGCCAGCGCTGGAGGCGGAGGAGAAGAAGGGCGGGTAACCAAAAAATCGCCAAGCATCAAAGAGACGGCGACTTCGCCGGGATGCTGGGCACCGGCAAGCTCGATGAGCAGCTAAAACGGTGGAGCGAGCGGAGGGTGGTCGACGAAAAGGAGCGTCGGAATGCAGCAGCAGCAAAATCAGTAGCAGCATCAGCAGTAGCAACGACGATGAAGATATATACATATGTTAAAAGTATATTGGCTTAAAATACTCCATTCTATTTATAAGAGGGCAAGAATGCAATTTAGAAGGGAGCATGGCGGATGCTGAATATAATATTTTACAGCTGGAGTGGAAAATATAGAACAACACTTACCTTTGCACACAGCGTAGTTTGGACAATCAGCTGATCGCAAGAATAGCCAAAGTTTGGTAGGTGAAGAATATAAGTGTTGTTTTTCTGAATTGTCAAGAAAAGATAAAGATTGACGTATTAACTCATTTTTGACCTATATGTCAAATTTTCGGGCTTTAGCTGTACCACTTCAGAAGATATAGTGTTCTCCAATTTGCCATTCCTTAAAGAGGAAGTTAAAAATATTTTTTTTTTAATTTTATTGAAACAGTCCAGCCTAAGGTATTTGTTAATTTTTGGGTTTCTAGGTGCAAAACACAGTTTTTTATCGATTTGGCACTCCCCTAATGGGCGTAGCTATATATACTATATGGTTCTGTATGGGGGTGGTTCACACAAATTCTTTTTAAGTTTCAAGACTCTGGCTCTAACAGTGCCCAAAATATTAGAGGATTTATGTTCAAACAGTGGATAAATTTCCCGATTTGCTACGCCCCTAGTGGGCGTGGATATATAACTTTTTAATTAATTACGTGTCGGCTTTTACGAGACAAATGAAGAGGTGATTAGGAGCTTAGAAAGGCTGTTTAAATTAAGCAACGCCTGAGCGCATTAGTTACACAAACCACTAATAGATGGCGCCACGCATATTACAGTCTATTGTAGATTATAATATTTAACTATAATATTCAACATGCCTCCTTAAATTTATAATCTAGACTATTCTATATTTCAAATATTACTTGGTATTTCACATGTTATCGTACCATATCAATTTTAATTTAATTTAATTTGGAATTTATTACATTCTTAATTTATACTATTTTAATCTCAGCGATAGTCTATTAGCTAAGAATTTTATTTTACTTAAGCTTTTCGTTAGTATATCCGCTACATTTTATTTTAATCTTCTTTACCAATATCAAGAAGGCCTTTCTCATAATTTTCATTTATATAATGATACTGTACTTCAATGTGTTTTGAGCTTTTTGTGAAATTACCGAATTTTCCTATCGCTACATCCAAAAAATTCTGCAGAGACCGGATCAAGTAATAGTCCAAAGTTGCCAAGTCTGGAGAATATGGTGGATGTGGAAGCACATCCCATTCAAGCTGCAATAGCTTATATGAGTCATCAACTTGTATGCGGTCTTGCATTATCCTGTTGGAATACTATACCTTTTCTACTGACCAATTCTGGTCCCTTTTCTTTGAGTGCATCACTTAATTTAACCAGCTGATTGCAATAAACTTCAGAATTAATCGTTATGTTGTTTCGGCAATAGCCCAAAATAACCGATCCCCTTGAAATCCCACCAAACGGACAACATAACCTTTTTTTTGGTGAATATCGGCCTTTGAAGTGGTTTGAGGTGGTTCATCCTTTTTAGACCATGATCTCTTGCGCCTTGCACTTTACATTGTTGTAAACAACCCACTTTTCGTCGCTGGTAACAATACGGTTTAAAAATGAATCGTTTCTTTGACGCTTAATAAGCGTATCGCAGTTTGGCAGTAAAACAGTAAAATATGCCGAAAATTGTTGTTTTTGATCTTCCAGCTTCGATAGGGCACCAAATTTATTTATTTAATAATGTTGACAAAACGAGTGTCAACGAAAATAAAAATATTATATATAAAAGTAAAAAATAAGCTTTTAACAATGTATAAATAGATAGCCTAAAGTAAAATTACAGCAATGTATACCCTAATAACATCACCGACTCGGTGGGGGAATTTTATTTGTCCGACCGGCCAGCTGTACCCCAGAACACAGCTCAATGTAGTCAGTGATGTTATTGGGATCTGTAAATCAAAAGGTTTTGCTAATAGAAAACTTAAACACAAATTAGAATAAATTGTGTAAATTAGTAGCGTTAAAATATTAAAATAGAAAATAGATAGCGATTTCAGTTTGGAAATCACTGATAACGATGGGGGAGATTTTTGCCAGTCCGGCCGGCTATGCCCCTACTCATAGCTAGGCACTGTCAGTGATTTCCCGAAGGTGAACTGAAAGCATGGATTTGATTAAAGGAAGAGAGAGTTCAGATGAGATGACGCTATAAAATTGATTGTAATTATGGCAGAGGTCATGAAATGCATTGTGCAAAGAATAATCTGTTGCGAACATAGTATAATTCAAGGGACGAAAGTACCTGGTTGGTCTCCCAGGAATAGAGAAATTGAGACGACTTAAAAGAAAGATGGAATCTATGTCACCAATAATCAACTTATGTAGAAAAATAACACCAAGAGACGTTCTACGATTGATTAATGATGAAAGATCAAGAAGCAGAAGCCTCCTGGAATAAGATTAAGAACGTTGAATGGGGTCCAATTCAATCGACGTAAAGCAAAGATTAAGAACTGTTTTTGGACAGACTCAATGCGATCCTGTTTTTCACAAAATCCAACATTTTGTGCATATAAGCTTTACTAAATCAGCTGTTGAAATTTGAAAATTTAAAGCAGCTAAGCGCGAAGTTGACTGTGAAAAAATTCAATAAGACTAGCTGTTGTCATGAAACGAAATTACTTAGTGGACGACACAATATAAAGTATATAGAGCTAGTAAAGCTCCATCTTCAACTGTTTATGTTCTAGAACATGAAATTTTATATATAGATTACAGTTGCGCTCCTCCACAGATTATGGAAGTGCCAAATCAGTAAAAGCTGTATCTACAATTTTACACCTGAGATCCTAAAATTAGTAAACACGTCAATCTTTATCTCTTATTTCAAGGGTATGACAAAACTTCGGCATGGTCGAAGTCAGCCCAGCTTTCTAGTTTTTAAGTACAACATTAAGAAAGCTATCATGGGGTAATACATGTAGCTCTTGGTTTTGTAATTCGAACTTCGAAAGTCAATTGAAGAGTAAATAAAACATCAAATTAATTCAACGATATTATACTTGATTCGGTAAATGTCATTAATTTATTGAAGCCTAACCTATATCGTCCATTTGCTTGATCTTCCTCCTTCCTTAGCTTAGGAAGACGTATTTATTTTCTCAAGACATATTTTCTTGAAAGTATCGACGCTCATGTCAACACTCAAATGATCCCGGTAAATTTGTCTCATATGAATTTTATCTTGTTTAAACACTATTATTAGGTTTGCGTTATTACGTCCAAGATGTTTGGCGATGCGGATTTAGGTTTGACACAAGTAAAACGAATCAACATTATACTATATCATTATGTAGTTATCTTTCGCTTTTAAGATTTTATTCCATTGCAACGTTAGATTCGCTTTAAATTCGTTTTACCTCAGATACTCGGTCCCACAATTAATGCTCTAATGGAAAACTATATTTAATTAAACTATTAGATAACAAATAAACATTTCTAACTACAATATTAATTTTTGGTGTTTTAAGTTGCATATTTAATGTGTTGGATCGCTGGGTCACTATCGCATTTATCAATCGAAACTGATATTTATTTTATCAATTCATAGACTTAGCTCCAAATTAAAATGCCGCAGTAGTTTTATAATGAAATCAGTCGTAAGCTGAAAGACAATCGTTGTAGAGTTATAATTGTCGTGATAATTGCAGTGAAGGTGAAAAGATCTTTTGGTATGCAGTTCAACACTCACAAAAACAGCAGGAACAACAACAACAATAGCAGCAAACGAAAGAAAAAGAAGCCGTCTAAAAAGAAGAACGATATTCTTCATCACAGCTATAATTTTGCGGTCATTTGTAAACTCTTTTCCAAAATAAAAGAACAAGACTTGTCACAAGCTGAATCAATCTATTTTCACCATTGAAGCCACATCGACATCGTTGAGAAGCATAGAACCATCAGCGGCTGTAAAAAATATTAGAAACACATAATATTTACATATTTTCGGAAAAATTTAGAGCGAAACTTACCTTATGACGCAACGTGCTTGTAACGATCAGCTGGCAGTCACGACACTGCTTTCTGGCGCGGAAATGCAGATGCAGAAAAATACAGCTGACGGCGGGGATAGCAAAATTACGAGTGAAAGTGAAAAAACGTCAAAGTGCAAGTCAACGCAAGTTCCAAGTGCTACCAAGAAGGACATTGGTTAGCAATAAGCAGCTTGGCGAATCGTGGAGTGTCTGAGTGCTATTTGCGACGTGAGTGTGAGTGCTATTTGCCGTGCGTACTCGGACGCACGTCTACGCTATCTCTTGTGAATAGAAGGAGTGCCCGAGCCTCGGGCCCCGTGAAATCCGTGCGGATCACCTGAGTATTCAGAAGCGTATCCTGGCGATAACCTGGATTACCCAGAGCGAATCCTTTACGTGCAAGAGAGACGTATCGCACTCGGAAAGACGGAGTGCCTCCTAAATAGCGAATCACGCAGCCAACTGTGCCCATATTAGTCTTTGCGGATAGCAGCAGTACATCAGGCAGGATAAACAGAAATTGTGAATAATACATACAAAAAAAGCCGATCGAAGTACAAAATATACAACTCAACCACCTTAAAATCAGGATAACCGAAGGTTCGTTACAGCATAGCATTGTCCGTCCATCTCTCCGAGACTATTAGAGCTACGGAACTGAAATTTTATGAGAAGGAATCGGACAATTTTTCATGTTTCTTCTATCATGCAAACGAATTCTGAGAGATTGCTGGTGTGCCTCAAGCAGTGACGTTGTTCGAATACCAGTACTTCACCGTCTGTTACTGGGATGTAGTTGGTATGCAACTAGTCGGTGACCCTAGCATTTGCTACTGCTATGATGATGACCGTCAAGAGGGTGAACATGGAATTTTAATTGTAGGGTGAGACTATGGTGCTTTATTTTGATGATCTTAGCCTCTAACTAAATAAAAAGGTAAAACTATTTTAGGTTGTCCTTATAGACCACCCTCCCTTTAACTAAGACAGACGTTTCCTGGTCTGCTTGTATTTTCTGCCCAGTGCAAAGAAGGGTTAATTTATTTCTTAACCTCTTGTTGTTTTTGAGGAATACTTCTCCTCCTAATTCAAATACGCGGTTTTGTCTGGTCGCTCCATGGTGTTCTGTTAGGCTTTGGCTAATCTAGCACTAATCTGCACGGCGCTCGTCGGACCCTGAATGGAGAATCTCAATTGGTTTTTCGCGAGTGACCGAATATAGAGTTTTATTGTACCGTTGCTCTTCGATTTTTTGTCCATTTTTAGACACCTAGCGATCTCAGATAATGTCGTATTGGCTTTTCAACATGGATGTGTTAGTCTCGGAGCTGTATGCGGGTTCATTGCCGCAATATATAATTTGCAACAAGGGGCCTTTTATTTCGACAATTGTTCTGGACATTACCGGTTGTAATAAGGCGAACTTGGAGAACTTGTCTATCCAAGGTTATGTGTAACATCTCGCCAGTATAGCATTTCGCTGAGTTGTTGCTTTTTGGGAGGCCTGTCATACTTTACTTGGGTGCAAACCCTGCAGTTTGCGACCACTTCTTTGGCTAGGTTGCTCATGTTCTGAAAATAGAAGTCGCGAAGGACTTGTTTGACATTTTCTTGAGCTGCTCTGTGCGCCCTATTGTGCTCAGAAGTGAGGATTTCTAGTTGTTCACTTTTATCGGTTATGTCCTGCAAAACATTTTTGCAGAATTAAAACTGAGTAGCAGGAAAGTGGGAAATTAACTTGTGTTGGAAACTTGCTAATGTTCGGAGATCGCAATGGATAGCATTTACGACTTTCGTATTTACGACCTCTTTAAGTATCTTTAGTATACTATTCTTGTCAGTGAAGTTAATCAGGTGGCGGGGTTTACTTCGAAACAAGACCAAGTTGCGTTTTAAAGCGAAAAGTGCTTCTTCCAGAATTGTTGAGTTTCTGAAGCAATTCCAAGGTTTTGTTCGTTGCCTCGACCGTGTAGGTCAGTGAAAGTTCGCTGTGAACAGTTGCAGCGTCTGATTGAGCCTCGTTTTATAGGGCATTGATATTTTGTCTGGATAGAGCATCTGCTACAAAATTCTCTTTACCCGGCTTATAACAAACCTTGACAATCTCTTTATTTTCGCATTAGTATTTTTGTCCGGTACTGCAAAGGTAAGAGGCTGGTGGTCCGTGAAAATGTTAATTTCTATGGAGCCATACAGAAAGTTCTGCAATTTACATAATCCCCACACAATGGGCAGCAACTCCCTTTCGTTGGTGACGTAATTCAACTCGGCATATTTCAGGGTACGTGAAATCATAGAGATTGTTCTACCTTCTTGAGAAGATACCCCACCAATTCCGTTGGGTTACTTAAAGTCGGGGTACATGAGAATTACTCATTGCGCTGGGTTTCATTAAAATCGACCACAATCCTTCTGAACCTATGATTACTCACCGAACCATTCTCTCCTTTCAGAATATCTGTTATTGGCCGAGCTATGGCTCCAAAGTCCTTTATGAAGACTCTGTAGTAGCTTGCCAGAACCAAGAAGAATCTAATAGTGTAGATGTGTTTGGGTTTCGGGTATTCTTGAATGTCCTTGACTTTTTTGGGGTCGGACTTCGTCCCGTCCTTACTTACAATGAAGCCCAGGTATTCTACGCTTTCCTTAAAGAAGCTAGTTTTCTCCTGGTATACTCTCATATTGCCTTCATATTGCTTCGATCAGGCATTTAAGTACTGTATCGATATGGTTGACATGGTCTGACTCATTCTTTGAGAAAACTATGACTTCATTTACGTAGACGCAACATATTTTCCCAATATGTTCCCTTAGAACATCATCGATTGCCCTTTGGAAGATGATACCAGCATTCTTAAGGCCAAAGGGTAGACGGCAGAATTCGTATATGCAACCTCAAACGGAGATTGAGGTCTTTTCGAGGTCATGTTCCGCAAGGTATATTTGGTGATACCCTGACTTTAAGTCGAGGGTAGTGAAAAACTTCGCGTTTCCCAGGTTCGCTAGAATCTTGGGAATACCCTAATATTCCGGTCAGGTATGGTTTTTTCGTTCAGCTTCCTGAAGTCAATGACCAATATCTTTTTTTACCCTTAAAAAAGGGTATATTAATTTTGGTCAGAAGTTTGCAACGCAAAGAAGGTAGCATCTCTGACCATATAAAGTATATATATTCTTGATCAGCAAGACGAGCTGAGTGGATGTAGCCATGTCCGTCTGTCCGTCTGTCTGGATCAACGCAATCTCCCCCTAGACAATAAGAGCTACAGAACTGAAATTTTGAACATAGGCTCCAATCTGCTGCAGGCATTGTATATGTCGGAATCATCCGGATCGGACTAATATCTACTATAACTCCCATAGGACGGATCGGTTTTAAGAAATGTTTTAGTGGGATAACTTCGACCTTATTAAAGTCAGAGACTTGAAATTGGGAATATATACTCCTAAATTGCACCCCCATACAAAAAGATATATAGCTACGCCCTTTGGGCAAGTGGCAAATCGGGTCAAACTATATCTTCTACAGTTTTTAAGCTAGAGCATCCAAATTAATATATAAGTAATATACTCTTGGCCTCCCTTCAGATTGAGCAAAAAGTTATATATCTACGCCTACTTGGGCCGTGGCAAATCGGGAAAGTCCATACAGTGATAACCATAAATCCTCCAATGGATGCTGTTAAAGCCAGGGACTTGGAACTTAAAACATATATTTGTATCAACCTCCCCTAGAAAAAAAGATAATGAATATATATCTACGCCCATTAGAGGCGTAGCAAACCGGAAAAAACTATATCTTCTACAATTTTACACCTAGAGTTCTAAAAATTGACAAAAACGTTTCGACAAATATATGAAAAATTATGTATATCCGCCTCTTGGGGGCGTGCCAAATCGGAGAAAACTATATCTTCCAAAGTCTTATAGGTACAGCTTCAAAATTTGATATTTGAGGTTACTGTTGCCCTGCTTAAGAGATTGCTTAAAAATTATATATATCCAATTGTTGGGGGCGTGGCAAATCAGAAAAAACTGTATCTATATCCTTTGCAATTGCAAGGGTATTACCATTCGGCCATGCCGAAGTTAGCCCATCCCTCTAGTTTGTATTACCATAGCCATCTGTGCCTTTTTTGTCAACAACCCACGTTGGGCTGTTGTAAGGTGACCTTGATGGCCTGATGATGCCGTCTTTTAACAATTGCTTGACTTCACTTGCCCAAAAATTAGGGTAAGATGTGGCATGTACGGGTTCGTTGTCTACTGTGCGAATTTTGTCTGACAGAACGGTGTTAAAATGGAGGGCTTCGTCTGCTGTTGAGAAGGCCTTTTTCTTTTGAAGAATCATGTTTCTGAACTCCTTTTTAATGGAGTCAGGAACCACGATGTCGTTTACATCAGTTAAATTTACGTCGGCGCATGTCTGGTATTGAATTTCTTGCCCTGATATTCTAGTGAGTTCTCTGCTATGTTCAACTTTACTCCGGCTTGTGGTAACAAGACGAATCCTATAATGGCATCGAAAGATCTGAGAGTGTCTGGAGGGAAGAATGGGGAAGTGTGCTTGAAAATGTTCACTAGACACTTTTGCTTAATTTCAGTGGATCCGTGGATCGAATTTACTGAGAATGGCTTGTCGACCGGCTTTGTGGTTTTTAGCTCATTTACGGGCCATTTAGCTCATTTTTTTTGCTGCGCCTGTGTCAACTAGCATTTTTAATATTCTCCCGGCCAACCGTCGTTCAATGAACGGCAACCGGGAACATTCCCTAAAAATGGAAAGAGTCGGATTGTGCGGTCTAGTCCTCGTCGTCGATTTCTTCCACTGCGGCCTTTGCTGCCTTTTCGCACACTGCCTTTTGTTCTTCAGTATCTTCCTAAGCAATATTGTTGAGACGTTGCCGTCTTGGAACTGTTTGACGATCTGAGGAGTTTCTCCTCTTGGGAGCGTTTGACTCATTCTGTTGGTGCAGATTATATTCTGTACGCTGTCTGAACTTGGACGAAGAGTCTACCTCCATCGGTTGCGGAGCTTGCGCTTGGCTATCTTTCTTAAGTTGCTCCTGTGGAGCGTCCTTCTTGCGCTTGAAATGGGGATTTCTTTCCTGGCCGTGGTCTTCCCCGTTGTTTCTAGAAGATTTGCTATAGGGTCGGTTTTTGTTGTTTTCAGCGGCTTGAGTTCGTTCTTCAACGAATTTAGCGTATGAATTGGAAAACATGCTTCTCTCGATGCAAGCTTCCGCGTCTCTGGCAAGAGCTAGTGCGGAAGGCAAGTCTTTGGGTTTCGCCGGGAATACATTTTATTTAATCCGAAAATTTTAAGTGTTCCGCACTTATCACGGAAATGTAATAAGATAGTTGTTCGTTGAATAAATCGAATGGATAACAGAGGCATATGCTTCGTTCTGTATTTTTAGATCGAATGATCTTATGATTTATTTGTATATGTTTCTTAGTCTAAAGTACATAGTGTTCTTATATAAGTTTTGTATAAGTCAGTTCGTCCCAAGATGTTCCAGAGGCGACTTCTTTAAATGTGGAAGATTACAATTTAGAAAGATTACGGTGGAGGACTTGACTTCGTCCCCTTGGTGATTACTGTATAAATGAAAGATGTTAAATTTCAGACAAGTTGTGCCTTCTCTATTATAAATCAAACTAATGCTAAAGACAATGGCAAAGTATAAGTATACCCTAAAAGTAAAATGCATTACGCCACCAAGCTGCAGTCGGCAGGCCGACTCAAAGTTCTAAGCAACACAGCACTTCAGCATAAGAAGTGTCAGATTACCGCTGCTTATCATTGCTAGTGCAGAGCACTGAACCTAAAATTTTTTACATGAAGCTACTTAGTTGCTATGGTATTTATCGTGTTAGTTGTTAACTGACCCCCCGCAGGATTATGACCGTCCTCGGTCATGCTGAAGTTGTCGATCACACATTGTATTTTCATCGACGCTCGTCTCTTCCTTAATCCCTTGAAAAGGATGAATGAGCCAACGGGACCTACATTTATTATTACCCGGACAGCGATCCAAAATTTGGGGGATCCAGCGGCATCAATGTCTTCCTTTACATCCTGGATGGAGCGTAAGTATTCGTCGCTCATTCGGTGTAGTAGTGGAATACTCGGAGCTGGGTCATGGCCAATGATGTTTAGGAGCGGTGACCTCACGATGCCTGGCAGCTTTTCCACGGTCTTTCGTTCGCTTACAAATTCAATAGAGTTGATGGTTGCTAACCGTTCAAATGTTACTAAGTTGGTTCCCTTTGCGAGTACCTCTGGACCGTCGTCTGTGTGGACGCCGTCATCGATGGGCATTATTTCCTTCAGGTGACTGGGCTGTGTGTGGCACAGGTTTCGCGTCGTGACCGTTCACAAAAGCTATTGTGCGTGGTCTGGATGCAGTCGCTGACTGCAAAGGTGCCAAATTATTTTTTCGGGATTTATTATTTGATTTATGGTATCCGTTAATTTGATTAACTGTTTTTGAGTTTCGGAGTTTATAGCTATATGCCTGGAATTTGTCTCAATTAGATGGGCTTCTGTTACCCTGATTTTTAGGAAACCAGAGGAATCTGGAGTGCCCGCCAATACTTTCACCGCTGTTCCTAGAAATTCTAAACTCCTCGCCATTCTATGGTGTGCCTTCAGAACGGACAACAGTGTTCTTATGTGATCTGAATCAACATCTAACAACTTACGCACATGTGATTGTGGGACAATTTTTCTGTTTCTTCTATCATGCTGATGTGCCTCAAGCAGTCACGTTGTTCAAATACCTGTACTTCACCGTCTATTACGGGGAGGAATTTGTCATGCGAGAAGTCAGTGACCCTAGCATTTGCTACTGCTATGATGATGAGCGTCGCGAGGGTGAACCTGAAATTTTAATTGTGGGTTGAGACTATGGTGCTTTTTTTGATAATCTTAGCCTCTAACTAAATAAAAAGGTAAAACTATTTTAGGTTGTCCTTATAGACCACCCTCCTTTTAACTAAGACAGACGTTCCCAGGTCTGCTTGTATTTTCTGCCCAGTTCAAATAGGGGATAACTTATTTCTTAACCTCTTGTTGTTTTTGAGGAATACTTCTTCTCCTACTTCAAATACGCGGTTTTGTCTGGTTGCGTTACATCGCTCCATGGTGCCTTGTTAGGCTTTGAGATGTTGCTTTTGGGATGCCTGTCTTACTTTACTTGGGTGCAACCCCTGCAGTTTGCGACCACTTCTTTGGGTAAGTTGCTCATGTTCTGAAAATAGAAGTCGCGAAGGACTTGTTTGACATTTTCTTGAGCTGCTCTGTGCGCCTATTGTGCTCAGAAAAGAGGATTTCTAGTTGTTCACTTTTATAGGTTATGCCCTGCACAACATTTTTGCAGAAACTTGCTAATGTTCGGAGATCGCAATGGATAGCATTTACGACTTTCGTATTTACGACCTCTTTAAGTATCTTTAGTATACTATTCTTGTTAGTGAATATTCCGCCCCCCTTGCAATATATTGCAAAAGGAAAATAAAATGGTCCTTAATTCCTCGTCGCTTGTATTTTTCGTCTCGTATCTTCCTTCAATCTTCTACAAGCGGGTCGGGTTATGGATGTGTGGCGCTTCCAGCGATTGACCAAGGACATGGACCTTCCGTGGATTGCTGGCGCAGCAGTCGGAGTGAGGGGACCTTCCGACGGGGAATGTCGATCTACGGATATTTGATTCGCATAAGAATATATTTATTTTGGTTTAGAAGTGGATAAAGTGCATAGGGGACCACTGAGAACCCATCCGAAGATAGTTTCTTGCCCAAGAAGCGTACCATAAATGTTGGTTTTCACGCCCCAGAAGAGGAAGGACGGAAGGATATCCGCTCCAATGAGGACGTCAATTTCCGCAGTTTGGTGAAAATTGGGGTCGGCCAACGGCATATTATTCAGATCTCTTAGCAAATTTCTTTGGATAGAGTAGGAGGGGAGATTGCCTATTATGCTTGGAAGGACAAAGGCCGAATTCTCAACATGCAACCTAGGCTTAGTAGGAGATGTGAGCCGCAGATGGCACAACTTCTTTGATTGGGCGGAGATTGCTTGGTTAAGCCCAGTCACGTGAGCTGAAACCAAGCTGAAAGACGGGTTGATCGCATTGAACATGCGTTTGGAGATGAAGGATGCTTCGGATCCAGAATCGATCAACGCGCGCACTGGATAGTGGGCCCCCAGGTGCGATATATTCACTAGGGCGGTCCTAGTAGGACGCCTTGCGTGTTGGAGGCAAAACAGTTTTGCACGTGCGTAGGTGAGGTTGAAAGAGTCTACTGTATGTTCGGGAGACTTGCGTCTGGAATGGAAGAAAGCGATGCACTGGTGCAATCTTTTAATTGATGCCCTCGGCCAAAACAGTTCAGACATAGTCTATACTGTTTTATGGTGGAAGCTCTCTCCTTTAATGACATTTCCAGAAAACTTGGGCATAGACGGATCGGGTGGTTCTCTTTCGAACACAGCTTGCAACCTTGCTGGTTGACGCTTACTTTCGTTGTGAAAGTTTGGAACCTGGCCATTGGCATGTCCTTTTTGAGGACTTGAGACTGGTTGATCGTGGTTGAAGGGGGCTTGTGGTCTTCAATAGCCTCAAGCGTTCGATGTCTATCGATTAAGAATTTGTTCATCAAATCCCACGAAGGTAACTCTGTCCTACTGCTGATGGATTGTTCCCAGAGGGACAGAGTTAATTTGGAAAGCTTTGATGAACAAATGAATACTAGAATGGCATCCCAATTCTCAGTATTCACGTTGGAATGCTCCAGAGCGGTTAGACACCCTTCAATGGTGCTTTGCAGCTCTTTGACTGCTGCTCCGGTCTCTTGGTGAATGGAGGTCAGACTGAATAGAGTTTTCAGTTGACTGTTCACTAACAGCCGCCTGTTTTCAAAGCGCGCTGTTAGGTTGTTCCAGGCGGATTGGAATCCCTCATTAGTGAGAGGTGATTTGGAAACGATAGCCTTGGCTTCTCCTATCGTTTTGGAGTTCAGGTGGAATAACTTTTCCACAGGTGTTAGGCTTGGATTATGCACATACATCGCTGTGAATAATTCCCTGAAGGTAGGCCATTTTAAATAGTCACCCGTGAACACTTCTATGTCACAGGGTGGGAGATGGCAGCCTCGTGGAGTGGAGGGTTGAGGAATTGGAGGCAAGACCGGGGCAGCTGAGAGCTTGTTCGATGCGCTCTCCGAAGTGTGCTACCCACCTTACATAGAACGAGTAGCAGTAATCATATTTTGCCTGCACGGTGCTCAAATCAACCCTGCTATCTTTCTGATCACTGGCTAAGAGAACTTTTGTGCAACGATCACACTCCTCTTCCACCTTGGCCCACAAGGTCTTGACATGGTCAAGATGAATTTTCAACACATGAAGAGACGTTCATCTCCACTCGCCTCTGCACCCAGCCCAGCTTCTAGCTGGGTAAATTTGTCGGATGTTGCAATAAATTCCGCCAAAGACATCTTAGAAGCTTGAAAGTGCTGCTGCACTGAGGACCGTAAGAGTCTTTTAGGAGCCGAAATTGGAAGATTTCGGGAGCTGGCGGAATGGCACTTTGATGATGCCGTAACTACAGCCGCGGATGGCGTGATGCGCGGAGAAGGCTTGAGTGCCACAGGCTTACTGCGGATCGTTGGAGAAGCAGAGGAGGCTCTGGATTTAGACCCAGAGGTCGGAAATAGAGTCGATGGAGTTCTCTTAGCAGTCGGAATCGGAATCTCGCCCCCAGTTGGCATAATATGCTGATATAGCAGTTAGGATACCCGTTTCGATAATAGTATGCCAATAAAGCACCTAGTAAAGACTAGGGACTGAAAAATCGGAGAGTGCTGGACTAGCACTGATGACAATGAACCGGATACAAAACACAAAAAAAATAAAAAAAAATTTTTTTTTTTTTTACTATAGTAAATATAACCTATTGACTGTCGGGAAGTGTATGTATGGAAGTGTCGTCTCGTAACAAATTTTTATATATAAATTATTTTTTTTTTTTTTATTAAAAATTTTTTTTTTTTTTTTTTAGTCAGTATGGCCTATTGACTTTATGGATAGCGTAGATTAATAAACAAAAATTATTTATTATTATTATTTTTTATTTTAAAATTTTTGTATTTTATTTGAAGTCAATGTACTCTTTTGACTGGACTGCTGGGTATGGAAATTACATATGTTTATATGTATGTACGCACAGCTTGAGTGTTGCCAGCCAAAAATATTACTACTCAGAGAGAGAGAAGCTGGGGTCAGCTGGATGGAGAGTGGCGGCAACTCGCAACTATGCACATATGTACATACATATATATGTATGGAGTGAAATGTACAAACATATGAAAAAAAGTGCAATTGCCGAAAACTCAAGAAAGATGAGAATCTAATGGCGGAATTATTGCACTTATTTACATATGTACATAGGGATACATATGTATATGTATATTTGATGGATGGAGTTCTGATTTGTATATATGTATGTATGTATGTCTATGTGTATATTTAGGCAGTTGCCGCGCAAACCAAAGGAAAGGTGCTCTGAAAATTGCATGGGTTTGGTCAGTTAGACCACGGAATTTACATATAGAGACACACATATACACATTCAGATTACCATTTACTTATCTGGAATTGGATGAGGCTATGTCCACCGTTGCGTAGCTGGGGCGAGCAGATCGAAGCGTCAATGACGATTCAGTTGAGAAGGTCCGGCTGTATATTTAATATTTGTCCGTTTACAAAGAAGAATTTATGATGCGCCTAATTATGATCGGCCTAAGCCTAGGCTGCATGTTGAGGCCTCGGCCTTTGTACTCCCAAACCTATCAGGCAATCTCCCGTCGTATTCAATCCAACGAGACCGACTGAGAGATTTGCCTAATATCCCATTGGCCGACCCCCATTTCCACCAAAGTTCGCAAATAGACGTCCTAATTGGAGCGGATATCCTTCCGTCTATCCTCCTGGGGGGCGTCAAAGCGAACATATGCAGCACACTTCTTGGGCAAGAGACCATCTTCGGCTGGATCCTCACGGGCCCCCTTTCCATGGGTAGCGCAAAAGCAGTATCGGCTTTTTCGACGCGAGTCTCCATTACTCCGGATATGACCCTCGATAAACTACTCACCAAGTTTTGGGAGGTGGAAGATATCCCAGTCAAACTGGTTAAAGAGGAGGATCAAGTTTGCGAGAAACTGTTCATCCAAACGACCAGAAGGGATCCATCCGGCAAATATATCGTGTCACTGCCTTTCAAGACCCCCGGCATTGACAAGGAATCTCCCTCTAAAGGAACAGTATGATACTGTGCTCCGAGAGTATCTCGATCTGGGACACATGGTTCCGGTTCCGCGAGATAATCGCCCAAATTTCTACCTACCGCACCATGCTGTGCTCAAGCCAGACAGCGTGACCACGAAGGTCCGCGTAGTGTTCAACGCCTGCAGCCCATCAGCGAACGGAAACAGTCTCAATGACGTGTTGCACTGTGGGCCTACTCTCCAATCTGACCTCACCAGGCAGATCCTCAACTGGCGCTTCTTCCGTTATGTGTTCAATGCGGACATAAAGAAAATGTATCGACAAATCCTGGTCGATCCCAAGTTCACCCCATTCCAGCGTATACTCTATCGAGATAGCAACGGTGAGCTCTGTGATTATGAGCTCAAGACCGTTACGTTTGGAGTGAACTGTGCTCCGTTCCTTGCCATTCGAGTGCTATTGCAGTTGGCTCAGGACATAGAAAACTCCTTTCCTTTGGAAAGCGACATTCTACGCACGTCGATGTACGTGGATGATGTCCTTGCCGGGGCACATTCTAAGGAACATTCCAAGGAACATGCCATTCTGGCTATTCGACAGCTTCGAGGTGCTTTCGAATCGGCTGGCTTTCCTTTACGGAAGTGGACTTCTAACCACAAAGGTGTCCTAATGGGGATTCCGCGAGATCATCGGCTGCATGCTGATTTCTTAGAGCTAGATGACGCAAGCACCACCAAAACTTTGGGCGTGCGTTGGAAGGCCATGTCCGACGAATTCTGTTTTTCGACCACATTTGTCAGCATCCAAGCGACGTACACCAAGCGGGAGGTCCTAGCCCAGATTGCTAGATTGTTTGACCCGGCAGGCTGGCTGGCCCCATTTGTAGTCCGAGCCAAGATTTTCATGCAGCAACTTTGGCTGACTGAACTTGGCTGGGATGATCCACTGTCCTGTGAGCTGCTCAAATCCTGGCAAATGTTCCTCCACGACTACCCGGGTCTGGAGAAGATACGGGTACCTCGGTGGTTGGGAACTACCCCTGAAGCGCGTTGGCAACATCATGGATTTTCCGATGCGTCCCAGAAGGCCTATGGGCAGCACTCTATGTGCCAGGCTATTGAAGACCACAAGCCCCCTTCAACCACGATCAACCAGTCTCAAGTCCTCAAAAAGGACATGCCGATGGCCAGGATCCAAACTTTCACAACGAAAGTAAGCGTCAGCCAGCAAGGTTGCAAGCTGTGTTCGAAAGAGAACCACCCGATCCGTCTATGCCCTAGTTTTCTGGAAATGTCAGTAAACGAGAGAGCCTCCACAATAGCCTCAGTTCAGGTGACTGGGCTTAACCAAGCAATCTCCGCCCAATCAAAGAAGTTGTGCCATCTGCGGCTCACATCTCCTACTAAGCCTAGGTTGCATGTTGAGACTTCGGCCTTTGTCCTTCCAAGCATAATAGGCAATCTCCCCTCCTACTCTATCCAAAGAAATTTGCTAAGAGATCTGCCTAATATGCCGTTTGCCGACCCCAATTTTCACCAAACTTCAGAAATTGACGTCCTCATTGGAGCGGATATCCTTCCGTCCATCCTCTTGGAGGCCGTCAAAACCAACATTTGTGGTACGCTTCTTGGGAAAGAAACTATCTTCGGATGAGTTCTCAGTGGTCCCCTATCCACTTTATCCACTTCTAAACGAAAATCAATATATTCTTATGCGAATCGAATATCCGTAGATCGACATTTCCCGTCGGAAGTTCTCCTCACTTCGATTGCTGCGCCAGCAATCCACGGAAGGTCCATGTCCTTGGTCAATCGCTGGAAGCACCACACATCCATAACCCGACCCGCTTGTAGAAGATTGAAGGAAGATACTAGACGAAAAATACAAGCGACGAGGAATTAAGGACCATTTTATTTTCCTTTTGCAATATAATGCAAGGGGGGCGGAATGTTCGCAAATATTAAATATACGATATATATTTAATAAACTGTGTATTATTTGCTGCACACTCCAACAACTAAGAGAGCTGTGCCACCCCGCCACAAACAGATAGCATTTACGACTTTCGTATTTACGACCTCTTTAAGTATCTTTAGTATACTATTCTTGTCAGTGAAGTTAATCAGGTGGCAGGTTTTGCTTCGAAACAAGACCAAGTTGCGTTTTAAAGCGAAAACTGCTTCTTCCAGAATGATTTAGTTTCTGCAGCAATTCAAAGGTTTTGTTCGTTGCCTCGACCGTGTAGGTCAGTGAAAGTTCGCTGTGAACAGTTGCAGCGTCTGATTGAGCCTCGTTTTATAGGGCATTGATATTTTGTCTGGATAGAGCATCTGCTACAAAATTCTCTTTACCCGGCTTATAACAAACCTTGACAATCTCTTTATTTTCGCATTAGTATTTTTGTCCGGTACTGCAAAGGTAAGAGGCTGGTGGTCCGTGAAAATGTTAATTTCTCTGGAGCCATACAGAAAGTTCTGCAATTTACATAATCCCCACACAATGGGCAGCAACTCCCTTTCGTTGGTGACGTAATTCAACTCGGCATATTTCAGGGTACGTGAAATCATAGAGATTGGTCTACCTTCTTGAGAAGATACCCCACCAATTCCGTTGGGTTACTTAAAGTCGGGGTACATGAGAATTACTCATTGCGCTGGGTTTCATTAAAATTTACCACAATCCTTCTGAACCTATGATTACTCACCGAACCATTCTCTCCTTTCAGAATATCTGTTATTTGCCGAGCTATGGCTCCAAAGTCCTTTATGAAGACTCTGTAGTAGCTTGCCAGAACCAGGAAGAATCTAATTCTGTAGATGTGTTTGGGTTTAGGGTATTCTTGAATGTCCTTGACTTTTTTGGGGTCGGACTTCGTCCCGTCCTTACTTACAATGAAGCCCAGGTATTCTACGCTTTCCTTAAAGAAGCTAGTTAGACTCTGTTCCCAAAGGGAAAAAAAGTCTATTGGATTTGTGCAATGTCCGTCTTGCTGTCTGTCCGTCTGTCCGTCTGTCCGTCTGTCTGTATGAACGCGCAGCATTTGGACACTATAGAAGCTAGAGACTTGTAATTTGGAATATATACTCGTGTGTATCCGCGTCAGATCAAGTTTGAGTATTTTTCCGATACGCCCACAGGGGGCGTGGCAAATCGGGAAATGCTATATCTATTAAGACTAAAACGCTGTTATTTTAGTCAATATTGCAGTCTAAGAAATGGGGTTTAGAATATATATTCGTGTACACCACGCGGACGTTTTAAGATATAGATTATATATCTACGCCCATTGTGGGCGTGGCAAATCGGATAAAACTATATCTTCTACAGCTTTGAATCTAGAGCATCCAAATTTGGCATGTGGGTTACTGTTGACCTTCCCTTAAGTTACATCAAAAAGTTATATACCGACGCCCCCTGGGGGCGTACCAAATCGGGAATATATATATAGCGATTTGTATAAATCTTATAATATTTTGAGCGTATTAAGAGCTAGAGACTTGAAATTTGGAATACATATGCAAGTAGATCACTCGGAATCAAAAATATATATTATAGATATTTACGCCCATTAAGGGCGTGGCAAATCGGATAAAACTGTATCTCCTACAGTTTTGGAGCTAGAGCGTCCAAATTTTGCATGTGGGATACTGTTGACCTCCTCTTAAGATAAGTCAAAAGTTATGTATCCACGTCTTCTGGGGGCGTGGCAAATCGGGAATTACTATATCTTTTACTAAAACCGTGATAATTTCGGCAATATTTCCGTCAGAGAGTTCGGACTTGGAATATATATACTAGTATCCTACCTCTACCCAAAAATGTATGTTATATATAGCTACGCCCATTTGGGGCGTGGCAAATAGGGTAAAACTGTATCTCCTACAGTCTTAGACGTAGAGCATCCAAATTTGACATGTGGGTTACTGTTCATGAAATTAAAATTTACGAAAAAAAAAAAAATAATAATAATCATAATATAAGCCTCCGTAAAACAAATTCTAGTTGACCTAACTGGGGATTGAAGCAGGGTCTTCGCTACCACAACGCAAGTCTGTTTAACCAAATTAAAACACTTCCAAACTCAGTTTGGCACATAGCCACGCAAGAGACGCCGTGGTGTTGTGGGTAGAGTGGTGGCATGCGAAGCGCGTGACCTAGGTTCGATTCCCAGCGCTGACGCGTGATATTATCATTTAATAAAATTTTTTTTTTTATTTTTTTTATAACTTCTATGTTATTTAATGGATTTGATAAAATTTTCATCATAAATCCTTATATTTATTAAAACAAATTCTAGTTGACCTAACTGGGGCAAGTCTGTTTAACCAAATCAACACACCAAACTCAATTTGGCGCAAGAGACGCCGTGGTGTAGTGGGTAGAGTCGGTGGCATGCGAAGCGCGTGACCCAGGTTCTGTTCCCATCGCTGCCGCGTGATATTATCATTTATTAAAATGTTTTTTTTTTTTTTATTATAACTTCTATGTTACTTAATGGATTTTGATAAAACTTTCTGCATAAATTCTTATATTTTATTAAAAATACGGTTTTACCTAAAAAATTAAAAAAAAATGTAAATGTGGCTTTATTTGCAACTAAACTTTTATTAAATTGATTTTGTGAAATGTGGAGCCAGTATCCAAAATATATAATAAAAACCAAAATAGTATTTTATTTTAAAAAAGCTATATGTAAAATTGTATGACTGTAGCTAAATTGACGTAAAAGACATGCTCAAAAAAGGAATCTCAATAATCTCGCATTCAAACATACGGAAAGACGGACGGACGGTCTACATATTTATTGAGCCTAGACACCTTTAACAGGAACAGAGTCTGACGCAGTCGGTGGCGCCCGACTGCAACGTTCTTACTTGTTTTCTCCTGGTATACTCTCATATTGGCTTCGATCAAGCATTTAAGTACTGTATCGATATGGTTGACATGGTCTGACTCATTCTTTGAGAAAACTATGACTTCATTTACGTAGACGCAACATATTTTCCCAATATGTTCCCTTCGAACATTATCGATTGCCCTTTGGAAGATGTTACCAGAATTCTTAAGGCCAAAGGGTAGACGGCAGAATTCGTATATGCAACCGCAAACGGAGAATGAGGTCTTTTCGCGGACATGTTCCGCAAGGTATATTTGGTGATACCCTGACTTTAAGTCGAGGGTAGTGAAAAACTTCGCGTTTTCCAGGTTCGCTAGAATCATGGGAATACCCTAGTATTCCGGTTAGGTATAGTTTTTTCGTTCAGCTTCCTGAAGTCAATGACCAATATCTTCTTATACCCTTAAAAAAAGGGTATATTAATTTTGGTCAGAAGTTTGCAACGCAAAGAAGGAAGCATCTCTGACCATATAAAGTATATATATTCTTGATCAGCAAGACGAGCTGAGTTGATGTAGCCATGTCCGTCTGTCCGTTTGTCTGGATCAACGCAATCTCCCCCGAGACTATAAGAGCTACAGAACTGAAAGTTTGAACATAGGCTCCAATCTGCTGCAGGCATTGTATATCTCGGAATCATCCGGATCGGACTAATATCTACTATAACTCCCATAGGACGGGTCGGTTTTAAGAAATGTTTTATAATAACTTCGACGTTATTAAAGTCAGAGACTTGAAATTGGGAATATATACTCCTAAATTGCACCACCATACAAAAAGATATATAGTATATAGCTACGCCTTTTTGGCAAGTGGCAAATCGGGTTAAACTATATCTTCTACAGTTTTTAAGCTAGAGCATCCAAATTTGGAAAGTAATATACTTTGACCTCCCTTCAGATTGATCAAAAAGGTATATATCCACGCCTACTTGGGCCGTGGCAAATCGGGAAAGTCTATACAGTGATAACCATAAATCCTCCAAAAATTTTGATGCTGTTAAGGCCAGAGACTTGAAACTTTAAACATATATTTGTATCAACCATTTGTATCTTTTAGGTACAGCTTCAAAATTTGATATTTGATATGCCCTGCATAAGAGATTGCTTAAAAATTATATATATCCAATTGTTGGGGGCGTGGCAAATTAGAAAAAACTGTATCTATATCCTTTGCAATTGCAAGGGTATTACCAAACTTCGGCATGACCGAAGTTTGCCCATCCCTCTAGTTTGTATTACCATAGCCATCTGTGCCTTTTTTGTCAACAACCCACGTTGGGCTGTTGCAAAGTGACCTTAATGGCCTGATGATGCCGTCTTTTAACAATTGCTTGACTTCACTATTTACGAAGTCAGTAATGCCCATTAAATTAGGGTAAGATCTGGCATATAAGGGTTCGTTGTCTACCGTGCGAATTTTGGCGGAGATAACGGTGTTAAAGGGAGGGCTTCTTCTTCTGTTGAGAAGACCTTTTTCCCTTTAAGAATCATGTTTCTGAACTCCTTTTTAATGGAGTTAGGAACCACGATGTCGTGTACATCAGTTAAATTTACGTCGGCGCATCTCTCGTATTGAATTTCTTTGGATATGCCCTGATATTCTAGTGAGTTCTCTGCTATGTTCAACTTGTTGTTTCTAGAAGGTTTGCTATAGGGTCGGTTTTTGCTGTTTTCAGCGGCTTGAGTTCCTTCTTTAACGACTTTAGCGTATGAATTGGAAAACATGCTTCTTTTGATGCAAGCTTCCATGCCTCTGGCAAGATCTAGTGTGGAAGGCACGTATTTGGGTTGCGCTGGGTTGTTTTCTCAAACCCGAAATAAAGGTGTACAAGGCGTCGGCCCTAACTTCAGCATTGAGCAAATCTGCTCCTTCTTTTTGGTATGATATTTCAACCTTGTTAGTCACTAGAGTCAATGTTTTTTCGACTTCGTCATAGTACTACATGAAGGTCATGTCACCTTGCCTGACCATGTCTAGATTTTGCCTCAGTAGGCGCAAAGATGTTTTGACGGAATAGGTGCAGTGTAGTCTAGCCAGAATGGCATCAAAATTTATCACCGTGTTATAGGACACAAGCAAGGCTCTAGTTGGTCCTGTGACCTTGTTCCTAATGATGGCTACTGCTTGGCAGTGCGAGCTGCTGCCGTCGAAAGGCTTGAAGAGTTCGTACGCATTTACTGATGCCTGTCTCCAGGCAACATATTGGTCTTGAGCACCAGAAAACTCTGGCACTGACTTTATTATGTCAAGTGGACACTTTTTTGTATGTGACAATCGGTGGTGCTTGCACCTGCAGACTCTGCACTCGCTCGATTAGCGAGTTTATTTGTGACTGCATCTGGGCTTGCTGTTGTGCCAGTGCCTATCTAACGGCATTGTCAACTTGAGCTTGGATTTGAGAGGGGTCCATGATGTTGCGTAATTGGTGTTCTAAACTCCAACCAACCTGCTTCCTCTTTCAGACTATCCTCGCTCTCGTATTCGATTTTAGTCTCTCTATAAGCGTTCACCCAACTCATTGGCTAACGTCGCACCTTTACGAATCTACTTTTGCCAAGCCTGACTGATCGGCAGCTTTGGATGCAGGGAACAGACTGGAATGCAATGTTACTGACTGTTTACTTCAATGGGATATTACCCCAGTATTTTACGCAGTACAATGTCAATATACACAAAATTTTTTTTTTTTTAGACTCTGTTCCCAAAGGGAAAAAGAGTCTATTCGATTTGTGGAATGTCCGTCTTGCTGTCTGTCCGGTTGTCTGTATGAACGCGCAGCATTTGGACACTATAAAAGCTAGAGACTTGTAATTTGGAATATATACTCGTGTGTATTCGCGTCAGATCAAGTTTGAGTAAGTTTTTGATACGCTCACAGGGGGCGTGGCAAATCGGGAAATGCTATATCTATTAAGACTAAAACGCTGTTATTTTCGTCAATATTGCAGTCAAAGAAATTGGATTTAGAATATATATTCGTGTACACCACGCGGACGTTTCAAGATATAGTTTATATATCTACGCCCATTGTTGGCGTGGCAAATCGGATAACACTATATCTATTACAGTTTTGAAGCTAGAGCATACAAATTTGGCATGTGGGTTACTGTTGACCTTCCCTTAAGTCAGATCAGAAAGTTATATACCCACGCAACCTGGGGGCGTGCCAAATCGGGAAAATATATATAGCGATTTGTATAAATCCTATATTATTTTGAGCGTTATAACAGCTAGAGACTTGGAATACATGTGCAAGTAGATCACCCGGAATCTAAAATACATACTTGAGATATTTACGCCTATTGAGGGCGTGGCAAATCGGATAAAACTGTATCCTACCTACAGTTTTGAAGCTAGAGCGTCCAAATTTTGCATGTGGGATACTGTTGTCCTCCTCTTAAGATAAATCAAAAGTTATGTATCCACGTCCTCTGGGGGCGTGGCAAATCGGGAATTACTATATCTTTTACTAAAACCGTGATAATTTCGGTAATATTGCCGTCAAAGAGTTGGGATTTGGAATATATATCCTACCTCTACCAAAAAATATATGTTATATATGGCAAATAGGGTAAAACTGTATCTCCTGCAGTCTTAGACGTACAGCATCCAAATTTGACATGTGGGTTACTGTTCATGAAATTTAAATTTACAAAAAAAAAATAATAATAATAATCATAATGTAAGCCACCGTTAACAAATTCTAGTTGACCTAACTGGGGATTGAAGCAGGGTCTTAGTTACCACAACGCAAGTCTGTTTAACCAAATCAACACACCACCAAACTCAATTTCGCACATAGTCGTGAAAGAGACGCCGTGGTGTAGTGGGTAGAGTCGGTGGCATGCGAAGTGTGTGACTCAGGTTCGATTCCCATCGCTGCCGCGTGATATTATCATTTAAAAAAATGTTTTTTTTTTCTATTTTTTTTATAATTTCTATGTTACTTAATGGATTTTGAAAAAATTTTCAGCATAAATCCTTATATTTTATTAAAAATACGGTTTTAATTAACAAATTAAAAAAATTGTAAATTTGGCTTTATTTGCAATTGAACTTTTATTAAATTTATTTTGTGAAAGTTGGAGCCAGTATCCAAAATATATAAAAACCAAAATAGTATTTTATTTTAAAAAAGCTATATGTAAAATTTGATGACTGTAGCTAAATTGATGTAAAAGACATGCTCAAAATAGGAATCTCGATAATCTGGCGTTCAAACATACGGACAGACGGACGGACGGTCTACATATTTATTGAGACTACACACCTTAAACAGGAACAGAGTCTGACGCAGTCGGTGGCGCCCGACTGCAACGTTCTTACTTGTTTTAAATTATTTAATTTAATACGAATCTACTTTTGCCAAGCCCGACTGATCGGCAGCTTTGGATGCAGGGAACAGAGTGGAATGCAATGTTACTGACTGTTTACTTCAATGGGATATTATTTTACCCCAGTATTTTACGCAGTACAATGTCAAGATAATCAAAAAATTTTTTTTTTAAATTATTTAATTCTTTCAATATAAACAAAAAGTTTTTTCTTTTAATTATTTAATTCTTTTATTTTTATTTCAACAAGTACAAGCTGCAGATTAACTTTTTACATTATTGGTCTTTTCGTTATTATATCACCTAGTTCATCTTTGGAAAATAATAACGTTTTAGGACCTGCTGAAAAAATTATCCCAAGGCCACGCCCATTTTTTCTTCGAGATATAATCAACCTTCAAGTGCTTCTTACTGCATTAGAAAAAGTAACAAATTAAAATCTTCCATGGGTAAAACAACAAGAATTTACGCTTGGACACCCGAGAGCTATAGAGCTATTGTTAGACAACTAAACAAAATCAATATTGAATTTCACTTCTATCAACTAAAGGAGGATAAACCTTTCAAAGTGGCTATGTTAGGGCTAAGTCCCTCCACGTCAAATTCACAAATTGAAGCTGAACTGACAAAAATAGATTACAAGCCCGTAAATATACACAACCCAAAATCTAGAAAGACCGGTGTGCCGATTAACCTGTTTTTTGTAAGCCTAGTAATAAGCCCTAATAGCAACAAGTAAGAAAGCTCTCGTCGGGTCTGCCCGACTACGAGATCCCCTGAACCAAGTCCGAGCTGATGTTTTAAACAACCTAGCTTACATCTTTTATCTATACATATTACCTCTGCGCGCATATACACATGCACACATACACACGTGCACACAGAAGCACGCGCGCCGATTACTGCGTAGTTAATTTGAATGTATGTGTGCACACGTACAGGCTGCTGCCGCGTGCGTTTACAATGTTTCCCTTAATAACTTCTGTATTACTTAACGGATTTGAATGCAATTTTCTGCATTCAATGCTACTAATTTATTGAAAATACGGTTTTCACTAAAATATTTGAAAAAATTAAATTGTGGCTTTGATAATTTTTTTTTTTAATAAATTTTTTTTGTGAAATGTGGAGCCTGTATCCAAAATATGAAAAAATAGAAAATGTATTTTATTTACAAAAAGCTAAAAACAAAATTTTGTAGCTGTAGCTAAAAATATGTAAAAGATATGGTGAAAAGACTGAATCTTGATAACGTTTTAAATCGATATCATTGAAACGGAAAAATTTATCGAATATCTAAAACAAACTCGATATTTTCGCTGTATACACAGACCATCATGCAAAACTTGAAGTCTCTAGCTCTTATATGTTCTGAGATCGACGCGTTCATACATACGGACAGACGGACAGACGGACAGACAGACGGACAGGGCCAAATCGACTCAGCTCGTCGCCCTGATCAAGAATATATATACTTTATGGGGTCTGCCACGCCTCCTTCTGCCTGTTACATACTTTTTGCAAAACCATTATACCCTGATTTCCCATTTTCAATGGGTTCAGGGTATAAAAACATACCTGGCTCAAAACTATTCTAGAGGCAGCGTGTTAAATTGAGTGTGAATCGAGTGAAATTACCCAATATCATCGCTGTCAAGAATATGGTCATACCTCGAAATATTGCCACAAGGACTTCGTATGCTTTGCCTGCAGCGAGTAGCACAAATCCACCAATTGCCAGCCACCTGCGCCAACTGCGGCGGCGACCATCCTGCCAAGTTTAAATAATGTGACTTTTTTAAAAGATAGATAGGCTTCAACCAAAAAAGGGGTACAGTGCACATCGTCCCAAAACCTAATTTGGCCCCTACTCCGTTCGACAATGTTATTAATTTGTCATATGCTGATGTGGCCCGTGGGTACTCGAACAATAATACAAAACATCATCCCTCATCGAATGTTGCAAGCGGGGAAACCGGACCAATAGCTCAGCAAAGGCGACCTCCACAACATAACCCATCTCAAGTGCCTTTCACCGTCTCACAATGGCAAGGAAAGGCGGCAGATGAGACACAAATTGTAAATCTGCCTAAAAATAATAATGAAAGGTTCTTTGAACAACAGACACAATTCTCCAAATGCAAATCCAAATCTTGACTCTACTCAGTCCGGTCAATCAAAAATAATTTAAAAATATTATTAAAGGAATTAAAATTAAAATAAACGAACAGAGTAGCAGTGCAATGAGGTGGCAGCACCATACCGCAGAGTTGTATTGGAATCAATTATCCCACATTTGGGGGCTCAACCGTATGAATCGCTTATCGGAGTCAATTATTCGACATTTAGACGCTCGACCGTGTGAATCGCTGATTGGAATCAATTTACAGTCCAAACGACTTGATCGGAATTTGCAATATTACACAAGTATATTAAATATTGCGAAATTCTAAAACGAAACATGAGCTAAGACGAGAAGAAAGAAGAAATGAAAATCAGCGAAATACAAAAAGAAAACAAGTAAGAAAGCTCTAGTCGGGTCTGCCCGACTACGAGATCCCCTGAACCAAGTCCGAGCTGATGTTTTAAACAACCTAGCTTACATCTTTTATCTATACATATTACCTCTGCGCGCATATACACATGCACACATACACACGTGCACACAGAAGCACGCGCGCCGATTACTGCGTAGTTAATTTGAATGTATGTGTGCACACGTACAGGCTGCTGCCGCGTGCGTTTACAATGTTTCCCTTAATAACTTCTGTATTACTTAACGGATTTGAATGCAATTTTCTGCATTCAATGCTACTAATTTATTGAAAATACGGTTTTCACTAAAATATTTGAAAAAATTAAATTGTGGCTTTGATAATTTTTTTTTTTAATAAATTTTTTTTGTGAAATGTGGAGCCTGTATCCAAAATATGAAAAAATAGAAAATGTATTTTATTTACAAAAAGCTAAAAACAAAATTTTGTAGCTGTAGCTAAAAATATGTAAAAGATATGGTGAAAAGACTGAATCTTGATAACGTTTTAAATCGATATCATTGAAACGGAAAAATTTATCGAATATCTAAAACAAACTCGATATTTTCGCTGTATACACAGACCATCATGCAAAACTTGAAGTCTCTAGCTCTTATATGTTCTGAGATCGACGCGTTCATACATACGGACAGACGGACAGACGGACAGACAGACGGACAGGGCCAAATCGACTCAGCTCGTCGCCCTGATCAAGAATATATATACTTTATGGGGTCTGCCACGCCTCCTTCTGCCTGTTACATACTTTTTGCAAAACCATTATACCCTGATTTCCCATTTTCAATGGGTTCAGGGTATAAAAACATACCTGGCTCAAAACTATTCTAGAGGCAGCGTGTTAAATTGAGTGTGAATCGAGTGAAATTACCCAATATCATCGCTGTCAAGAATATGGTCATACCTCGAAATATTGCCACAAGGACTTCGCATGCTTTGCCTGCAGCGAGTAGCACAAATCCACCAATTGCCAGCCACCTGCGCCAACTGCGGCGGCGACCATCCTGCCAAGTTTAAATAATGTGACTTTTTTAAAAGATAGATAGGCTTCAACCAAAAAAGGGGTACAGTGCACATCGTCCCAAAACCTAATTTGGCCCCTACTCCGTTCGACAATGTTATTAATTTGTCATATGCTGATGTGGCCCGTGGGTACTCGAACAATAATACAAAACATCATCCCTCATCGAATGTTGCAAGCGGGGAAACCGGACCAATAGCTCAGCAAAGGCGACCTCCACAACATAACCCATCTCAAGTGCCTTTCACCGTCTCACAATGGCAAGGAAAGGCGGCAGATGAGACACAAATTGTAAATCTGCCTAAAAATAATAATGAAAGGTTCTTTGAACAACAGACACAATTCTCCAAATGCAAATCCAAATCTTGACTCTACTCAGTCCGGTCAATCAAAAATAATTTAAAAATATTATTAAAGGAATTAAAATTAAAATAAACGAACAGAGTAGCAGTGCAATGAGGTGGCAGCACCATACCGCAGAGTTGTATTGGAATCAATTATCCCACATTTGGGGGCTCAACCGTATGAATCGCTTATCGGAGTCAATTATTCGACATTTAGACGCTCGACCGTGTGAATCGCTGATTGGAATCAATTTACAGTCCAAACGACTTGATCGGAATTTGCAATATTACACAAGTATATTAAATATTGCGAAATTCTAAAACGAAACATGAGCTAAGACGAGAAGAAAGAAGAAATGAAAATCAGCGAAATACAAAAAGAAAACAAGTAAGAAAGCTCTAGTCGGGTCTGCCCGACTACGAGATCCCCTGAACCAAGTCCGAGCTGATGTTTTAAACAACCTAGCTTACATCTTTTATCTTTACATATTACCTCTTCGCGCATATACACATGCACACATATACACAGGCACGCATATACACATGCACACATATACACCTGCACACATATACACGTGCACACATTTGTATACACATCAGTGGTGCCAACTTTTGTTGATCAAAAAAAGCTACATCAAGGAAAAATAGACCCAAAATGAAGCGAAGTTTTCGGAAAAAAAGCTAGGAAAAAAGCTTAATTTTCGAAGCAAATTTTGTATGATTTGTTGGAAAATGTATTGAATTACTCAATTTTTCTGCAAAATTTTCTATATTTATAATGCAGTCATATTAATTTGACAACCTTTTTTTTTTGCCACCACAAAAATTTTTACTGAAATTTTCACCATTTTGTATTCAATTTTATAAGAAATCATGCAAATATTAAGTCAAATTAAAAACAGCTAAATCGGTTTTTAAAAAGCTATATTTCCCGCTATCCGCTGTTTTGGAATTTTTCCCGCATAAAAGCCCGATTTGACGGGAAAAAAGCTGATTTGGCAACAGTGATACACATGCACACATATACATACCATGCACACAGAAGCACGCGCGCCGATTTCTGCGTAGTTGATTTGAATGTATGTGTGCACACGTACAGGCTGCTGCCGCGTGCTTTTACAATGTTTCCTTTAATAACTTCTGTATTACTATTTTTACGGTTTTCACTAAAAAATTTGAAAAAATTAAATTGTGGCGTTGATATTTTTTTTTTTAATAAATTTTTTTTGTGAAATGTGGAGCCGGTATCCAAAATATGAAAAAATAGAAAATGTATTTTACTCACAAAAAGCTAAAAACAAAATTTGGTAGCGTTAGCTAAAAATATGTAAAAGATATGGTAAAAAAACTGAATCTTGATAACGTTTTAAATCGATATCATTGAAACGGAAAAATTTATCGAATATCTAAAACTAGAGGGATGGGCTAACTTCGGCCATGCCGAAGTTTGGTAATGCCCTTGCAATTGCAAAGGATATAGATACAGTTTTTTCTGATTTGCCACGCCCCCAACAATTGGATATATATAATTTTTGGGCAATCTATTGAGCAGGGAAACAGTAACCTATATATCAAATTTTGAAGCTCTACCTACAAGACTTTGGAAGATATAGTTTTCTCTGATTTGCCACGCCCCCAAGAGGCGGATATATATAATTTTTCATAATTTTGTCGAAACAGTCAAGCCTAACGTTTGTGTCAATTTTTGGAACTTTAGGTGTAAAATTGTAGAAGATATAGTTTTTTTCCGATTTGCCACGCCCCTAATGGGCGTAGATATATATTCTTTATCTTTTTTTCTAGGGGTGGTTGATACAAATGTATGTTTTAAGTTTCAAGTCTCTGGCTTTAACAGAGTCCAAAATATTGAAGGATTTATGTTGACCACTTTATAGACTTTCCCGATTTGCCACGCCCCAAGTAGGCGTGGATATATAACTTTTTAATCAATCTGAAGGGGAGGCTAAAAGTATATTACTTTCCAAATTTGGATGCTCTAGCTTCAAAACTGTAGAAGATATAGTTTTATCCGATTTGCCACGCCGCCAAAGGGCGTAGATATATAATCTATATCTTTTTGTATTTGGGTACAACTCAAGAGTATATATTCTAAACTTCAAGTCTCTGACTTTAATAAAGTCGAAGTTATCCCACTAAAACATTTCTTAAAACCGATCTGTCCTAGGATCGTCTTGCTGATCAAGAATATATATACTTTATATGGTCGGAGATGCTTCCTTCTCTGCGTTGCAAACTTCTGACCAAAATTAATATACCCTTTTTGCAAGGGTATAACAAAGTCGATATGCGCGCTGTATACACAGACCATCATGCAAAACTTGAAGTCTCTATATGTTCTCTTATATGTTCTGAGATCGACGCGTTCATACATACGGACAGACGGACAGACGGACAGACAGACGGACAGGGCCAAATCGACTCAGCTCGTCGCCCTGATCAAGAATATATATACTTTATGGGGTCTGCCACGCCTCCTTCTGCCTGTTACATACTTTTTGCAAAATCATTATACCCTGATTTCCCATTTTCAATGGGTTCAGGGTATAATAATAGTAGCATACAGCTGATGAAATTGCATCAAGACAGAAAAATTTCATAAATTCGTCCCGGATTTTGATGGAGTTAATATGCCAGTCGAGCATTTACTAATTTTGAACAAAATACAGACGCATATGAGCTGAACCAAAAGCAGATATATGTTCAAGGTCGTTGTAAAATGACGAACTTAGCACAGCTTTTCTTAGAATCTGTCTTTGTAAGTAATTATGAAGAACTGAAGTATGTTCTTATTGCAAAATTCAAGCGCAAGTTGAGAAGCGCCGATATACATACAAAGCTAAGACAGAGAAAAATCAAAAGAGACGAGAATTTCCAAGAGTACATAATTTGTAAAGCTAATACAAAGTGTTTTAAGTGTGATGGCGTGGGACATATTTCCAAGAACTGTCCACAATCAACACAAAATGTTATTGTCGTGAAAAGTGACAAGAGCCTTAAAACAATTACACTAACTGGCATGCAAAGTCGATACTAGTTCGGATGTGACAATTATTCGCCGCAGAATATTAAACAAAACAGCTGATATTACCCTGTAGAAATGCTATTCGATATTACGCGGTAATGTCAAGACACTGCCGCTGGGAATGTTTGTTGGACTTATAAACGTCGATGGATGTGAAACTCTGCACAAACTCGTAGTGGTTCCTGATGACAACATAGAGAATGATGGTCTGCTGGGAATTGATTTTGCGTCGAAATTTTGTTTGACGTTCGACAAAGAAGAGTTCACGTTCTCAAAGCTCATAGCGCGACCAGACAGAGCTGTACTGAACGAGCTAAGTATTTATACTATTGTTGAAGATGGAAATATTATAGATGCTCCTCCGCAGTACGTCCCATTGATCGAGTCTGCCGTTGCTGAGTACAAGGCACAGAAGGAATGTCCTATGCAGATGAAGAATTTTCCAGATGAGCAAATAAAGCCGTTCCGTCATCAACCAAGTCGTCTTACACCTGTAGAGTGTGATGTCGTTAAACAACAGGTTGACGAGTGGTTGCACGAAGGCATAGTGTGTAAATCCTCATCCAATTTTGCAAGTCGAGTTGTGATCGTAAAGAAAAGGGATCAATTCGGACGCGTAGCCGTGCGTGAAACCCATAAAATAGCCGAACCACAACAGCAAAAATACGCCAAATTGCGAGAGGCCTTTAATATCCAAGTAATTTTGAGGCCAATAGCTTCGATTGTGATCGCAAGGCTAAGGAGGACGCGCAGAGCGAAAGCCTGGCAGCAGCTGCAGCTAGCAAAGACAAGGAGACGGGCAAACGATATGCGCTGCTGCGTACGCCATCAAGCGGTTGCGCCGGCATGGCATGGGTCCAAGTCGGACAAAAAGAAGCAAAAGAAAAACGCCAGGGAGAGCTCAGATAGTCCGGAGCGCTGCTAGGATAAGAAGAAAAAGTCTAAGAAGCACAAGATAGAGAGTAAGTCGAAAAAGAAGAAATCTCGCAAGCGCAAATACAACGGCAGCGATAGCAACGATAGAGACAAGAAGAGCGAGGATGAGGATGCCAGTAGCGATGCGGAGCGTGAGCTAAAGGGTACACGCAAGAAAGCCAAAAAGGATAAGAAACAAGTAAAAAAGTTCTAGTCGGAACTGCCCTAGTACGACATCCCCTGAACCCTTGTTCGAGTTTCTTTTTTACATACATACAGAACGATTTGAATGAATTAGTAAAAAAAATTTGTTTTTGAACAATAAATGTTCACAGCAGCAGGAATTGAACCTGCGACTCCCCGCTTGCAAGCCGTCACTGCTTACCATAACACCACACTCTTCATATTGTTCGCGGTGACAAAGACGCAACTAGAGTTGCAGCAGTAACAAAACAAAATTCAAAGAATAATGCATACATTTTAATGTATGTGTGCCCACGTGTATACTGTGTACACAGTGTGCACTGCACACGTATTGGCGCTCGATGCTGCGTGCTTTTGCCGATTGACAAAATGTTTTGCTTAATAACTTCTATGTTACTTAACGGATTTAAATAAAATTTTCTAAATTGGCTAGATCACCATCATTGCTTATGGTTAGAAAGCCATATTTATTTTCCCAACACAATCGACATATTTTCATGAATGTATCGAAGATCATGTCAACACCCACATGATCCCGATAAATATGCTTGATATTCATTTCATCTTGTTTAAATACTATTATTAGGTTTGCATTATCACGCACAAAATATTTGGGGATGCGAGTATAGGTTTGACACAAGTAAAATGAATCAATATTATTGTGTCGGCCCATGCAAAAGTACGAACGTATATTATTCTGTTTTTCACACGCAACATCGTCGAATATCATTATTGAGTTATATTTCGCTTCGCTGGGTGGTATGACGGATTAATTTTCGGAAAACGTGAAATACCCCATCGCCTTTATTGGAGCAATCACTGTTTTTAAATATTCATAATTCGGCTGATATAACGATTTTAAATATAGGCAAATATTTTTAAATTTCAATCCATTAGGACTTTCAATTAAACCAAGCATCAGATTTGTTTTACCATAAATACTCGGCCCCATAATTAACGCCCTAATTGAGTAGGTAGAGAATATGCCTAATCAAGCTATTAGCATTCGATGGCAAGTCAAAATTTCTAACTTCAGTATTAGTTTTTTGCGTTTTAAGCCGCATATTTAATGTGTTGGATTGCTGGATCACTAGCGCATTTATCAATGCAAGTTCGTTGACTGAGTTTCAAATAAATATGCTGCTGCAGTTTTGTAATAAAATCAGTCGTAAACTGAATGCCTATCGTTGTAGAGGTCACCACCTCTACTAGTAAATAGTCTTATTAATAATTTACCCATCGAGCTGCATTTACCTGGCTATCAATTTTGTAGGCCAGGCACCAAACTAAAGAAGCGCCTTGATCGAGGTAATAGGGGTGTAAACCCATTGGATGTTGCCTATAGAGACCACTATAACGCCTACTCACAAAACAAAAACATTGACAAGCGACATATAGCTGACGTACAATTATCAGAAACGGAGTGGGAACGAGCAACAGCTACAGATAGTAGTGCAGGGGAAAAGACTGCCGCCAGGCTCGTTACAAACGCAATGAAGGTGATAAGTTTTTTCGGCATGGGATTCAACACTCACAACAGCAATAACAACAACAACAACATCGACAGCACCATCACACGAAAGAAAAATAAAAAGAAAAATGTTGCTGCACGTTGCTCAAAAAGCGGGAAATTCATACAGATTGTGAGAGCAGCTTCCAAAGCGTTGAAAATGAAGAAACCTGTCGACATTGATAGTGCAAATCAAATTGGGTGTAAATCGATTAGCAAGCCAATTGGCTCTAAGACTAAAAAGAGTGCTATAATAATCCCTCGAGTCATTAGTGTACCCAAAATTGGAGGTTTCATACCGTTGATCGGCATTTTATCAGCATTAAAAGCACTTGGAGGACTTGCGTCTGGTGGAGAGAGTATTGCAAAATCATTGCAGTATCAAGCGCCAAAAATGCTGTAGAACAACTCGAGGAAAATAAGCGACACAATCGAAAGATAGAGGCCATTGCAATAGGAAAGGGACTTTACCTTCGACCACATCGTAATGGCTATGGCATAACTACTTCTGTAGCATCACACTCGCAGTCAAAAAACTTCTAAAGCAGCTACCCAATAAGCCTCTCTCAAATATTGATATTTTGAAATTCGCTCATAAGCATATACCACACTTTAGGGGTGTATTTATGAGGGATTCCCTACCTCTGAGTAAAGATCTATGGCGATATGAATGTGGAGTTATAAATTTAGATTCATCAACGGGAGGTGGCACACAGTGGGTAGCTTATACTAAATATGCTAAAAATGAAGTGAATTATTTCGATAGTTTTGGAAATTTACATACGCCGATCTGGGAAGCAATATACAATACAATTATGAACGAGTTCAACAATTTCTTATCTTTAATTGCTGTAGAACAAACACAACAACTTGTGTTTGAAGTTTTTGTTGTTCCATTGATTTTTGTTGGCTTCAAAATGCTCAAGAGCAGCAATCTCTGCATATTCATATATGGACTTCTCAAAACCTACTCATCAGCACTTGACCTATTTTCCTCCCAATAAAAAGGGCAGAATTTGTCACAAGCTGTATCAGTCTATTTTAACCATGGAAGCCGCATCGACATCTTTGAACTTGCAGGAGCAGCAAAAGCCGAACCAGCATCAGCGGCAATATCAGGGCAGCATCGACAGCATAGGCACCATCTTGTACAGGAACAGTTGTAGATGCAGATGCAAATGCTGCCAGAAGCATTTCCTCAACAACATCAACAGCAGCAGCTGCAGACAAATCATGGAAATCATATCAGCAGCAACAACAACAGATGAATATACTCAGAGGATGGCGAGCCACCAGAAAATATGGACCCACGCTAGCGTTGGAGCTGAATGACTGTCTGACTCAGCAATAGAAATGCTGAGTATTCGAAAATATTCGATTACCAAATCAATTATGTACGAGGAAAATACCCCCACATTAACATTCGGTATAAGAAGCTCTCTATCTGCACAAATGTTACCTCAATAAAAATTATAAATAAAATATATTGATTCACAAAATAAAAAAATATCTTTTTATTTACATAAAATAATTTATATTTTTTATATTGCGACTTATCATGAAAAAATAAAAAAAAAAAAAAAAACTCTTCTTTTTATTTTTATTTATATAGGTACGGTCTCAGAACTGTTTTACGCTACCATCAATTCTGTTCTCTCTCTCTACTCCTACTACTACACACACACACACACAACACAATATATATGTATATACAAAAATAGAGCTGATCTAGCTTACCAGCAGAAGAAGAAAAACAGTAGCATTTCTACCAATGGGTAAAAATACTTTAAACGATCTAGCGAAAACTAGGAATGTTCTCAAGCGAAAATTTAATTTAAAAGCATTAAGTTAGGAAAAGCTGAAATAGATTTACGGATAGAAGAATATCTAAAGCCAATAAGAGCCCCTTAGGAAAAGCTTGTTAGTAAGAATGAAATATTAATGAGCTTCACGCACCAGCGAGAAAAAACTTTAAACGTCGAATAGGTTTTATGAAGTACATTGATAATCAATGGCAAGCAGACTTAGTTCAAATGATAATTAAACAACGTCAAATAAAAATCATCGATTTCTAATGACAGTAATTGACACATAATAATACAATATACATGGGGTGTAGCACTAAGGCTATGTTGAGTATATTTAAACTTGGACGAATACCTATGAATTTGCAAACTGATGATGGTAAAGAGTTTTTCAACAGATCAGTTAAGTAATTACTGACTCAATTTAATATTAATCACTATTCAACAAATAGCAGCTTGAAAGCCTCAATTGTTGAATGAGTCAATAGCACGATTAAAGAGATGATGTCTAAAGAGTTTAGTTGCCAATCGATGTAAAGCAGTCAAATGAAAAGTGTGTACAATAAAAAAATATTTATGGGCTCACGATTTCGTGTTGGTGATTTGTGCGAATAAATAGATATAAGCATGTCTTTGAGAAGGGCTACACACAAAACTGGACAACTGAGATTTCTAAAATAGCTCAAGTGAAAAATACTTACCCCACAACATTTACATTGCAAGACTATGAGGTTAAGCCAATTAAAAGAGGCTTCTACGCCGAAGAGCTCCAAAACTGTCGATTTGTCCACACATATTTAGTTGAAAAAGTAATTCGCAAGAAGAAAGGAAAGGCGTTCGTAAAATAGCTGGGTTTCTCGAACAAACATAACGACTACACAACAAATGAAATACTGTAAAAGCTCTAAATAAACAAATTTGTCCAAGCATTTGCGATTATAAAAACAAAAAAAAACAAGTAAGAACGTTCTAATCGAGTCAGCCCGTCTACGAGATCCCCTGAACCAAGTCCGAGGCGGTGTTTTAAACAATCTAGCTTACATCTTTTATCTGTACATACTAGCCTCTGCGCGCACACACACACATATACGTACACAAGCACGCGAGTTACCTTATCAGTCACGCCACCAGCCAAACCACCAAGATCCAATATATAAAACATATATGCACATACGTGCATATATAACAACTCTGTACATGAGTATATGAGTACAAACATATACAGACATATGTACAGATCAACAACACATAGATCCACTTAAGTTCAGAGTACATTGTACTACATTATACCAATAATACATGACCCCACGCAGACGCAGAGTACATTGTAACACTTTGTATCCATCGAGCAGCGTCAGCACTTGGACAGGATGCAGAACCTAAACATAAGCAGCAACGGGAGAACTGCAAGATCAGCAACAACGGGCTTGGCAACCGTCACTTGACATTTTACTTATATATATATCCACTATTGTATTAGGCTAGTTTCGAATGCCACTTGGCAGAATAAAATCAGATTCATATTGAGAGTCAAACAGACCAGACGTATATTTGTTCTTAATAAAAAAATCACAAATCTCCACATACCAACACCACCACCAACACCATCTTCAAACGAGCTACCGACTTGTAACTGGCGCAGCCGCAACTTCGAGGGACAAGAAGAAGAGCCTTTGAAGGAACCTACCACCCAAGGATGTGGAAAATTATTTGTTTCATTATGTAAGTTTTTCCTAAGTGAAATGAGAATGAAGTTTAAACACACCAAAATTAAATTAAAATTTAAAAAAAAAAAAAAAAGAAATAGAAAACAGATTACGATATAGAAGATATAGTTTTCTCCGATTTGCCACGCCCCCAAGAGGCGGATATATATGATTTTTCATAATTTTGTCGAAACGGTGAAGCCTGACGTCTGTGCCAATTTTTGCAACTCTAGGTGTAAAATTGTAGAAGATATAGTTTTTTCCGATTTGCCATGCCCCTAATGGGCGTAGATATATATTCTTTATCTTTTTTCTAGGGGTGGTTGATACAAATATATGCTTTAAGTTTCAAGTCTCTGGCTTTAACAGCATCCAAAATATTGAAGGATTTATGTTAAGCACTATATAGACTTTCCCGATTTGCCACGCCGCAAGTAGGCGTGAATATATAATTTTTTGATCAATCTGAAGGGAAGACCAAAAGTATATTACTTTCCAAATTTGGATGCTCTAGCTTCAAAACTGTAGAAGATATAGTTTTATCCGATTTGCCACGCCCCCAAAGGGCGTAGATATATAATCTATATCTTTTTGTATTTGGGTGCATATCAAGAGTATATATTCCAAATATCAAGTCTCTGACTTTAATAACGTCGAAGTTATCCCACTAAAACATTTCTTAAAACCGATCTGTCCTATGGGAGCTATAGGATATAGTCATCCGATCCGGATGATTCCGAGATATACAATGCCTGCAGCACATTCCAGCCTATGTGCAAAATTTCAGCTCTGTAGCTCTTATAGTCTCGGAGGAGATTGCGTTGATCCAGACAGACGGACAGACGGACAGACGGACATGGCTATATCAACTCAGCTCGTCTTGCTGATCAAGAATATATATACTTTATATGGTCGGAGATGCTTCCTTCTCTGCGTTGCAAACTCCTGACCAAAATTAATATACCCTTTTTGCAAGGGTATAAAAATAGTATGGAAAACATCCAGAAGAAATGAATAAAATTTATATACAATATATACATTCGTTGCATTGCTATCTGCGGATCGCGCTAGAGATCATATAGTGATACAAATTTGTACACATAATGATTGAACCTACTGTATTGGACAGAGTGAAATGCGATATGCAAATATAGTGCAACACACAGAAGAAATAAATAAAATTTATATACAATACATACATTCGTTGCCTTGCTACCTGCGGATCGCGCTAGAGATCATATAGTGATACAAATTTATACACATAATGATTGAACTGTATTGGACAGAGCGAAAAGAGATATGAAAATATAGTGCAACAAACAGAAGAAATAAATAACATTTATATACAATACATACACATTCATTGCATTGCTATCTGCGGATCGCGCTAGAGATCATATAGTGATACAAATTTGTACACATAATGATTGAACCTACTGTATTGGACAGAGTGAAATGCGATATGCAAATATAGTGCAACACACAGAAGAAATAAATAAAATTTATATACAATACATACATTCGTTGCATTGCTATCTGCGGATCGCGCTAGAGATCATATAGTGATACAAGTTTGTACACCTAATGATTGAACCTACTGTATTGGGTGGAGTGATATGCGATATGCAAATGTAGTGCAACATACAAGATGAAATAAATAAAATTTATATGCATTGCACTAATATTTACAAATCGTGCAAAAAAAAAAATTTTTAATTAAAATTGTAATACATTTGTATATATATATATATGCTATATGCAAATATATGATATACAGTTTATAGTTGATGTCTGTCCGCCTTTAGGCAGGATCACTGCATCGAGCAGGGGGCCTGACCTAGCTTCAGCACAATTATAAAACAATTCAAAAAAAAAAAATAAATAAAAAAAAAATATATATATATACACATGCACACATACACACAGGCACGCATATACACATGCACACATATACACATTGATTTTGTAAAATGTGGAGCCGGTATCCACAATTTCAAAAAATAGAAAATTTATTTTATTTACAAAAAGTTAATTGCACTACTGACTGTAGCTAAAAAGACGTAAAAGATATGGTCCAAATACTGAATCTTGATAAAGTTTTTAATCGATATCAGTGAAACTGGAAAAGTTATCGATAATCAAAAACAAACTTGATATGCGCGCTGTATACACGGACCTTCGTGCAAAATATCAAGTCTCTAGCTCTTATAGGTTCTGAGATCGACGCGTTCATACATACGGACAGACGGACAGACGGACAGACAGACGGACAGGGCTAAATCGACTCAGCTCGTCGCCCTGATCAAGAATATATATACTTTGTGTGGTCTGCCACGCCTCCTTCTGCCTGTTACATACTTTTTGCAAAACCATTATACCCTGATTTCCCATTTTCAATGAGTTCAGGGTATAAAAATAATAAACAAAAACAATAAAGAAAGCACAGCTCAAATATCTATATCTATGAATAAACAAGAGATTAACATTATGAATTTTGCACACACTAACTCACACTTCATCCTCACTACACAAGGATCAACATCAGCAACAATTCTCCAACGATTAAATTATAATTATTACTATAGTATTAAGAACACTGCATATACACAACACACATACACAATTGTATAAAATTAAGTACCAAACTAAAATAGATCATTCATGTCAGCATTAGGTAGGATCAATAGACAAGAAGTGCAAGACGTACCAACGGTGTACCAGACATCAGGGAAGAAGAGTACCAAATTGACAGCATGTCACTAGACCAGGAAATACCCCCGGCACAAGGCCCTAAGACTGTAGCCCAAGACACTATTGGAGGTTTCAAGGTTTTTGACCTTATCGCAACCATTCCAATATACGAGGGGAGATGAGGAAGGATTAGGAGATTTTATCGCAAATGTGGAAGAAATTTTAATGCTAATAAGAGGTGCAGATCAAACACCAACTGGGTTAATTGTACTAAGAGCGATACGCAACAAAATTAAGGGTAAAGCTCAGCAAGTATTACGTCAGGCAGGTGTTAGATTAAACTGGGACGAAATTAAAAATCTGCTGAATGTAAATACTATTATTAGGTTTGCATTATCACTCACAAAATATTTGGGGATCCTAGTATAGGTTTGACACAAGTAAAATGAATCAATATTATTGTGTCGGCCCATGCAAAGTACGAACGTATATCGTCGAATATCATTATTGAGTTATATTTCGCTTCGCTGGGTGGTATGACGAATTCATTTTCTGAAAACGTGAAATACCCCATCGCCTTTATTGGAGCAATCACTGCTTTTAAATATTCATATTTCGGCTGATATATTTTTAAATTTCCATTAGGACTTTCAATCAAACCAAGCATCAGATTTGTTTTACCATAGTTACTCGGCCCCACAATTAACGCCTAATCAAGCTATTAGCATTCGATGACAAGTCAAAATTTCTAACTTCAGTATTAGTTTTTGGCGTTTTAAGCTGCATATTTAATGTGTTGGATTGCTGGATCACTAGCGCATTTATCAATGCAAGTTCGTTGACTGAGCTTCAAATAAATATGCTGCTGCAGTTTTGTAATAAAATCAGTCGTAAACTGAATGCCTATCGTTGTAGAGGTCACCACCTCTACTAGTGAATAGTCTTATTAATAATTTACCCATCGAGCTGCATTTACCTGGCTATCAATTTTGTAGGCCAGGCACCAAACTAAAGAAGCGCCTTGATCGAGGTGATAGGGGTGTAAACCCATTGGATGTTGCCTATATAGACCACTTTAACGCCTACTCACAAAACAAAAACATTGACAAGCGACATACAATTATCAGAAACGGAGTGCGAACAAGCAACAGCTACAGATAGTGAGTGCAGGGGAAAAGACTGCCGCCAGGCTCGTTACAAACACAATGAAGGTGAAAAGTTTTTTTGGCATGGGATTGAACACTCACAACAGCAATAACAACAACAACAACATCGACAGCACCATCACACGAAAGAAAAATAAAAGAAAAATAATGCTGCACGTTGCTCAAAAAGCGGGAAATTCATACAGATTGTGAGAGCAGCTTCCAAAGCGTTGAAAATGAAGAAACCTGTCGACATTGATAGTGCAAATCAAATTGGGTGTAAATCGATTAGCAAGCCAATTGGCTCTAAGACTAAAAAGAGTGCTATAATAGTCCCTCGAGTCATTAGTGTACCCAAAATTGGAGGGTTATACCGTTGATCGGCATTTTATCAGCATTAAAAGCACTTGAAGGACTTGCGTCTGGTGAAGACAGTATTGCAAAATCATTGCAGTATCAAGCGCCAAAAATGCTGTAGAACAACTCGAGGAAAATAAGCGACACAATCGAAAGATAGAGGCCATTGCAATAGGAAAGGGACTTTACCTTCGACCACATCGTAATGGCTATGGCATAACTACTTCTGTAGCATCACACTCGCAGTCAAAAAACTTCTAAAGCAGCTACCCAATAAGCCTCTCTCAAATATTGATATTTTGAAATTCGCTCATAAGCATATACCACACTTTAGGGGTGTATTTATGAGGGATTCCCTACCTCTGAGTAAAGATCTATGGCGATATGAATGTGGAGTTATAAATTTAGATTCATCAACGGGAGGTGGCACACAGTGGGTAGCTTATACTAAATATGCTAAAAATGAAGTGAATTATTTCGATAGTTTTGGAAATTTACATACGCCATCTGGGAAGCAATATACAATACAATTATGAACGAGTTCAACAATTTCATATCTTTAATTGCTGTAGAACAAACACAACAACTTGTGTTTGAAGTTTTTGTTGTTCCATTGATTTTTGTTGGCTTCAAAATGCTCAAGAGCAGCAATCTCTGCATATTCATATATGGACTTCTCAAAACCTACTCATCAGCACTTGACCTATTTTCCTCCCAATAAAAAGGGCAGAATTTGTCACAAGCTGTATCAGTCTATTTTAACCATGGAAGCCGCATCGACATCTTTGAACTTGCATGAGCAGCAAAAGCCGAACCAGCATCAGCGGCAATATCAGCAGCATCGACAGCATAGGCACCATCTTGTACAGGAACAGTTGTAGATGCAGATGCAAATGCTGCCAGAAGCATTTCCTCAACAACATCAACAGCAGCAGCAGCAGACAAATCATGGACAAGAGCAGCTGCAGCGGGTGGAGATGGTATCGGGAAGCTATCAGCAGCAACAACAACAGATGAATATACTCAGAGGATGGAGAGCCACCAGAAAATATGGACCCACGCTAGCGTTGGAGCTGAATGACTTTATATTATACCTCCCCAAGATGTATAAATTCATGTCTGACTCAGCAATAGAAATCATCGATTTCTAATGACAGTAATTGACACATAATAATACAATATACATGGGGTGTAGCACTAAGGCTATGTTGAGTATATTTAAACTTGGACGAATAGCTATGAATTTGCAAACTGATGATGGTAAAGAGTTTTTCAACAGATCAGTTAAGTAATTACTGACTCAATTTAATATTAATCACTATTCAACAAATAGCAGCTTGAAAGCCTCAATTGTTGAATAATTCAATAGCACGATTAAAGAGATGATGTGGAAAGAGTTTAGTTGCCAATCGATGTAAAGCAGTCAAATGAAAAGTGTGTACAATAAAAAAATATTTATGGGCTCACGATTTCGTGTTGGTGATTTGTGCGAATAAATAGATATAAGCATGTCTTTGAGAAGGGCTACACACAAAACTGGACAACTGAGATTTCTAAAATAGCTCAAGTGAAAAATACTTACCCCACAACATTTACATTGCAAGACTATGAGGTTAAGCCAATTAAAAGAGGCTTCTACGCCGAAGAGCTCCAAAACTGTCGATTTGTCCACACATATTTAGTTGAAAAAGTAATTCGCAAGAAGAAAGGAAAGGCGTTCGTAAAATAGCTGGGTTTCTCGAACAAACATAACGACTACACAACAAATGAAATACTGTAAAAGCTCTAAATAAACAAATTTGTCCAAGCATTTGCGATTATAAAAACAAAAAAAAACAAGTAAGAACGTTCTAATCGAGTCAGCCCGTCTACGAGATCCCCTGAACCAAGTCCGAGGCGGTGTTTTAAACAATCTAGCTTACATCTTTTATCTGTACATATTAGCCTCTGCGCGCACACACACACATATACATACACAAGCACGCGAGTTACCTTATCAGTCACGTCACCAGCCAAACCACCAAGATCCAATATATAAAACATATATGCACATACGTGCATATATAACAACTCTGTACATGAGTATATGAGTACAAACATATACAGACATATGTACAGATCAACAACACATAGATCCACTTAAGTTCAGAGTACATTGTACTACATTATACCAATAATACATGACCCCACGCAGACGCAGAGTACATTGTAACACTTTGTATCCATCGAGCAGCGTCAGCACTTGGACAGGATGCAGAACCTAAACATAAGCAGCAACGGGAGAACTGCAAGATCAGCAACAACGGGCTTGGCAACCGTCACTTGACATTTTACTTATATATATATCCACTATTGTATTAGGCTAGTTTCGAATGCCACTTGGCAGAATAAAATCAAATTCATATTGAGAGTCAAACAGACCAGACGTATATTTGTTCTTAATAAAAAAATCACAAATCTCCACATACCAACACCACCACCAACACCATCTTCAAACGAGACTCTGGCGTAGATATATATTCTTTATCTTTTTTTCTAGGGAAATATATGTTTTAAGTTTCAAGTCTCTGGCTTTAACAGCGTCCAAAATATTGGAGAATTTATGTTAAGCTCTATATAGACTTTCCCGATTTGCCACGCCCCCATCAATTGGATATATATCATTTTTGGACAATCTGTTGAGCAGGGCAATAGTAACCTATATATCAAATTTTGAAGCTCTACCTATAAGACTTTGGAAGATATAGTTTTCTCCGAGTTGCCACGCCCCTAAGGGGCGGATATATATAGTTTTTCATAATTTTGTCAAAATGGTGAAGCCTGACGTCTGTGCCAATTTTTGCAACTCTAGGTGTAAAATTGTAGAAGATATAGTTTTTTCCGATTTGCCATGCCCCCAAAGGGCGTAGATATATAATCTATATCTTTTTGTATTTGGGTGCATATCAAGAGTATATATTCCAAATATCAAGTCTCTGACTTTAATAACGTCGAAGTTATCCCACTAAAACATTTCTTAAAACCGATCTGTCCTATGGGAGCTATAGGATATAGTCATCCGATCCGGATGATTCCGAGATATACAATGCCTGCAGCACATTCCAGCCTATGTGCAAAATTTCAGCTCTGTAGCTCTTATAGTCTCGGAGGAGATTGCGTTGATCCAGACAGACGGACAGACGGACAGACGGACATGGCTATATCAACTCAGCTCGTCTTGCTGATCAAGAATATATATACTTTATATGGTCGGAGATGCTTCCTTCTCTGCGTTGCAAACTCCTGACCAAAATTAATATACCCTTTTGCAAGGGTATAAAAAAATATGGAAAACATCCCGAAGAAATGAATAAAATTTATATACAATATATACATTCGTTGCGTTGCTATCTGCGGATCGCGCTAGAGATCATATAGTGATACAAATTTGTACACATAATGATTGAACCTACTGTATTGGACAGAGTGAAATGCGATATGCAAATATAGTGCAACACACAGAAGAAATAAATAAAATTTATATACAATACATACATTCCCTTGCTACCTGCGGATCGCGCTAGAGATCATATAGTGATACAAATTTATACACATAATGATTGATTTGACTGTATTGGACAGAGCGAAAAGAGATATGAAAATATAGTGCAACTAACAGAAGAAATAAATAACATTTATATACAATACATAACATTCATTGCATTGCTATCTGCGGATCGCGCTAGAGATCATATAGTGATACAAATTTGTACACATAATGATTGAACCTACTGTATTGGACAGAGTGAAATGCGATATGCAAATATAGTGCAACATACTGAAGAAATAAATAAAATTTATATACAATATATACATTCGTTGCATTGCTATCTGTGCGGATCGCGCTAGAGATCATATAGTGATACAAGTTTGTACACCTAATGATTGAACCTACTGTATTGGACAGAGTGATATGCGATATGCAAATGTAGTGCAACATACAAGAAGAAATAAATAAAATTTATATCCATTGCACTAATATTTACAAATCGTGCAAAAAAAAATTTTTAATTAAAATTGTAATACATTTTGTATATATATATATATGCTATATGCAAATATATGATATACAGTTTATAGTTGATGTCTGTCCGCCTTTAGGCAGGATCACTGCATCGAGCAGGGGGCCTGACCTAGCTTCAGCACAATTATAAAACAATTCAAAAAAAAATAAATAAATAAAAAAAAAATATATATATATATACACATGCACACATACACACAGGCACGCATATACACATGCACACATATACACTTGCACACATATACACGTGCACACATATACACATGCACACAGAAGCACGCTCGCCGATTACTGCGTAGTTGATTTGAACAGGTTGCTGCCGCGTGCATTTACAATGTTTCCTTTAATAACTTCTGTATTACTTAACGGATTTAAATGCAATTTTCAGCATTCAATGCTTTTAATTTATAAAAAATACGGTTTTGGCTAAAAAATTGAAAAAAAAAAATAAAAATTGTGGATTTGATATTTTTTTTTTGAATAAATTGATTTTGTAAAATGTGGAGCCGGTATCCACAATTTAAAAAAATAGAAAATTTATTTTATTTACAAAAAGTTAATTGCAAAATTTTGTGACTGTAGCTAAAAAGACGTAAAAGATATGGTCCAAATACTGAATCTTGATAAAGTTTTTAATCGATATCAGTGAAACTGGAAAAGTTATCGATAATCAAAAACAAACATGATATGCGCGCTGTATACACGGACCTTCGTGCAAAATATCCGAGTCTCTAGCTCTTATAGGTTCTGAGATCGACGCGTTCATACATACGGACAGACGGACAGACGGACAGACAGACGGACAGGGCTAAATCGACTCAGCTCGTCGCCCTGATCAAGAATATATATACTTTGTGTGGTCTGCCACGCCTCCTTCTGCCTGTTACATACTTTTTGCAAAACCATTATACCCTGATTTCCCATTTTCAATGGGTTCAGGGTATAAAAATAATAAACAAAAACAATAAAGAAAACACAGCTCAAATATTTATATCTATGAATAAACAAGAGATTAACATTATGAATTTTGCACACACTAACTCACACTTCATCCTCACTACACAAGGATCAACATCAGCAACAATTCAATGATCAAATTATAATTATTACTATAGTAGTAAGAACACTGCATATACACAACACACATACACAATTGTATAAAATTAAGTACCAAACTAAAATAGATCATTCATGTCAGCATTAGGTAGGATCAATAGAGTAGTATCGACAAGAAGTGCAAGACGTACCAACGGTGTACCAGACATCAGGGAAGAAGAGGTACCAAATTGACAGCATGTCACTAGACCGTGAAATACCCCCGCTCAAGGCCCTAATACTGTAGCCCAAGACACTATTGGAGGTTTCAAGGTTTTTGACCTTATCGCAACCATTCCAATAACGAGGGAGAATGAGAGAAGGACCAGAAGAATTTATCGCAAATGTGGAAGAAATTTTAATGCTAATAAGAGGTGCAGATAAACACCAACTGGGTTAATTGTACTAAGAGCGATACGCAACAAAATTAAGGGTAAAGCTCAGCAAGTATTACGTCAGGCAGGTGTTAAGATTAAACTGGGACGAAATTAAAAATCTGCTGAATGTACATTTCGCGGACAAAAGGACAGAATTTAATCTGATTACTGATTTGGGCATTTCAACGCTCCAAAATTTATCAGTAGAGATTCTCTATGAAAGAGTTACTTGCATACAAAAGAGCTCTATTAAATGTAGTACAAGAAAATGAAACTAATCAGACTATAATAAAGACGAAAAGAAACTGTTCAGAGACAGTGTCTCGAGACATTTTTAAAAGGATTACGTGGAATACAGAGGTACATTAGTCAGAAACAAAGAACCAACAAATATTATCACTGCATATGAAATGGCTATTTCCGAAAAACGAATTTATAACAATCAAAGACAGGCTAGGCGATTGAACGAAGTATACGGGCAAACTAACAGACCTGGTAATAATAACAAACCTTCTGAGCAAAGGGGATATCGAAACGAACAAAACGGGGAAAGAAGTCGCTCGAAAGAAAGAAACACAAACAATAGCAACAATGGACAATATCAAAACAATAACAGTAGCACACAACAAGGTGGACAGGCAGGACGTGACAGAGGAAACTATAGTGGATTGACTAGGACCACAAATTATTCCAAACAATCATACAATTCAGCAAATTCAAAGGGTATTACTATACAAACTAGTAATCAAGGAGAGTTGCATAACATTAACGATAATGAAAATTTTCGATCAGCAGCCTTAACAACCAACCAGGGATATATATATAAAGTTCAACACGGAACTATGTTACCATACCATACTAATAGGCTCCTCATTTACATTAAAATTTCTAATAGACATTGAGGTCCACATCATCCTTTATTGACCCTAAGTGGATACCACAGCAACTCCATATAACCTTATCCGAAGCCAAATTAATTCGAACTATTACTAACTTACGGTCCTTAAAGTTAATCTGCATATTGGATTTATTTGATGAGTTTAAAACAAAAAGGCATTGCCCAATTTTTGCTTTTCAAGTTTCATTCATATTTTGACGGATTAATCGGAATTGATTTACTGAGACAATTGAAAGCTAATGTTGATATAGAAAAAACTCCACATTACAATCACACACATCTGAATTACCTATATATACGAAGGAAAATAAATAGATACAAAACAAGTAATAAAAGAAACGACTAGAAGCATAATACAAGTCCCTGTAGACCCAGAAGAGGGAACATTTTATTGCCAAGAAATACGACTTGACGATGATTTGATTATTTGAAACGGACTGTATTCAGCAAAAAACAATTTTAGCAGATATGGAAATAACCAACTATGACCTAACAACAAAAAAATAATTTATTTTGACCAACCATTAGCAGTAACTCAATTTAGAGAAGAGGAACATATAGAAGTAAATTTGGCATTTCAACAAGACATAAAGTACATCAAATAGCTTGTTCAATTTTCAAGACAAAGTTAGATCAGCTCATTTAAATTCAGAAGAAAGAAAACTCTTTAATAATCTCTGTTTCGAATTTGCTGATATATTCTACGACGATAAAAACCAACTATCATTTACAAACAGAGTTAAACATAAGATACCAACGTCTGACGAAATTCCGGTTTATACAAGACCATAGAGATATGGCTTTAACGAACGAAAAGAGATCCTAGAGCCAAATTGATAAACTATTATCGCAAAAAAATAATCGAGACACAGTCACTGCCATGGAGCGCACCAGTATGGCTAGTACCATAGAGGAAACTGGCGTTTAGCTGCAGATCTTAGAAAACTAAACGAAAAGACCATAAAAGAC
>JAWNOY010000243.1:0-10970 GCA_035045545.1 Drosophila gaucha
AATAGAAGAAATTTTGAATAACGGGATATATCAGGATGCCAAATTGCCAAAAATAGAGTTGCCACATAATTTAAATTATTAAAAAAAACCTAAGTGGCCTAACTGTGCCAATAATTTTGTTCAGCGAAATACACCATTTTTTTTTAATTTGATTTAATATTATTACTAGTTGTTAATTTTTAGAAAAAATTCTGTTTATTTATAATAAATACTTCAATCTAATTCGTAAATTTTTTTTTTAGCATTTATCTTTATTTAAAGGGTCAAAAGGTGGCCAGAAAGTTAAAAATGCTTGCTGTGCCAATAATTTTGTTTGTCACTGTATGTGCATACATATATTGTCGGCTTAAAGGAGGAGTGGGTAAGCGGGTAAGACACTTACCGTGATGGCACATTGTTGATAATCTTGTCGGTTAGGAAGCCGGCACGATTGCAGCGTTCTACAAATCGATCGAGGATTATATACGCCAATGGCACGTCCAGAACGATGTCAGCCATGTCATCGTAGACGCGCATGAAGCCCTGCAATCAAAAGCAATCAAACAACTATAAACAATATGTGTACATATGTCTGTGTAAAATATGTATATCTATATACAGTGAAACCTATATATAACGAAAAACTCAATATAACTTTATTGTTAATCCCTTGAAAAATGCTCGTTTTTGCGAAGTTTTTCATACAAAAATTCACTATAGGTATAACGAAGAATTTTTGAGCCTGAAAGCCTCTATATAGCGAAGCGATTATTCAAACACCTCTATACAACGAAAACCCAAAAGAGTAAAATAACTAGAGGGATGGGCTAACTTCGGCCATGCCGAAGTTTGGTAATACCCTTGCAATTGTAAAGGATATAGATATAGTTTTCTCTGATTTGCCACGCCCCCAACAATTGGATATATATAATTTTTGGGCAATCTATTAAGCATGGCAACAGTTACTTATATATCAAATTTTGAAGCTGTATCTATAAGACTTTGGAAGATATAGTTTTCTCCGATTTGCCACGGCCTCAAGAGGCGGATATATATATTTTTTCATAATTTTGTCGAAACGGTCAAGCCTAACGTCTGTGTCAATTTTTGGAGCTCTAGCTGTAAAATTGTAGAAGATATAGTTTTTTCCGATTTGCCACGCCCCTAATGGGCGTAGATATATATTCTTTATCTTTTTTTCTAGGGGTGGTTGATACAAATATATGTTTAAAGTTTCAAGTCTCTGGCTTTAACAGCATCCAAAATATTGAAGGATTTATGTTAAGCACTATATAGACTTTCCCGATTTGCCACGCCCCACGTAGGCGTGGATATATAACTTTTTAATCAATCTGAAGGGGAGGCCAAAAGTATATTACTTTCCAAATTTGGATGCTCTAGCTTCAAAACTGTAGAAGATATAGTTTTATCCGATTTGCCACGCCCCCAAAGGGCGTAGCTATATAATCTATATCTTTTTGTATTTGGGCTCAGCAGTATATATTCCAAATATTAAGTGTCTGTCTTTAATAACGTCGAAGTTATCCCACTAAAACATTTCTTAAAACCGATCTGTCCTATGGGAGCTATAGGATATAGTCATCCGATCCGGATGATTCCGAGATATACAATGCCTGCAGCACATTCCAGCCTATGTGCAAAATTTCAGCTCTGTAGCTCTTATAGTCTCGGAGGAGATTGCGTTGATCCAGACAGACGGACAGACGGACATGGCTATATCAACTCAGCTAGTCTTGCTGATCAAGAATATATATACTTTATATGGTCGGAGATGCTTCCTTCTCTGCGTTGCAAACTCCTGACCAAAATTAATATACCCTTTTTGCAAGGGTATAAAAATATTGTGTAGAGATACATATGTAGGTATAGAATTTTGCACTGACCTGCTCCATGCCAGCTGGCAAAACGAGGCACGTTAGATCCAGCGATTTGAGCAGCTCGCACATAGCTTCTTCGGTGGTTTGGCTCAAGGATTCGAGGGTCATAACAATGGCCTCATAGACAAGCTCATGATGATAGTGGGGCACCTCGAGGGCGCGCAGGCATCGCTGCGCCTCGGCCACGTCGCGGGAGGACAGATACTCCTTGAGTAAGAGGGTCATCTGTTTTGTAATGGTCTTCACCGGTCGCAGAGGTCCACCCATGCCCCAAACGTTGTCCAGATGGGCCCACACCTGCTTGTGAAGCAGCGCGTCCGCACGTCGCAGCGCCTGCTCGGCATGCTCGTTCAGGTGCTGGTGCTCCTCGGGTCGACTAACAAATTTGGGCGGCATGCAATCATCGGCTATGGCCCTAGCCATAAAGTTGCCAAGCATAACTGGCGCCTCGGGCGTGTCCAGTATGAGATCGGGCAGATTGGCTAACAGCATGTTGAAGCCCTTCTCGATATCCTTGCCAGTAATGACGCGGCCATAGAGATCTGAGATCAGCACCGATGTCATCTCCCGCTGCGAATCCTTGTGATCCAACGCGATCTCCACCAGGATGCTAGTGATGTGCTCGCGCAACGGACTCTGCAGTATCTCATCAAAGCTGACCGCCACCTCGTGCGTATCCCCATGCTCATAGTATTCGAGTACAATTGGCTCAGCGAGCTTGAAGAATTCTTCGGGCGTGATTTCGGTGATGACCTCGCGCAGCTCCACATTCCGATCGTTGCACTCACTGTCATAGTTAGGATCATTCTCATCCTCGTACACCTCGGCCAGCGCCTCCGATCCGGGCAATCCCCAAACACCTTTGCCGCCGGCGCCGCCCTTTTTGGGCAGACCGCGACCACGCGTGAGATTGCGTGATCTTCGGCTATTCTTCCAGCGACGATGTGGCACCACATAGCCCGTGCCCGCTGGCAGCATGCCGTTGGCCAACGATGAGACCGTCGAGTTGGCGGAGCTTGGAGCAGCACCGCCACCAGAAGCAGCAAGGCCATTGCTTAGCGATGTAGCTGATGAGCCGCTGCCACTGCCGCTGTTCTGTCTTTGGATGAGGCGCTTGGCCTTTCGTTTGATGCGGCCATCATAACCATCCCCCACAGGCAGGGGCTTCTTTATGTGGCCGCAGTGATTGTGGCCATTCGAGTAGCCGCCGTTCAGTTCCACCGCCTCAATCTCGTCATTTATTTCGCGTTCCACGGAGCTTTCCTTTGAATCGGAGCCACCGTTATTGGCATCGTCGCCGTTTGCTTTTTTATTGATATTCGATTCGAGCTCCATACTGTTGTTTTTCTTGATCTCCCACTTGTACTCTATATAATTTGATCCTTCTTTGATTGACACACTCTCTCACTGTCGATCTCGATCCCTGTCGTTGCTCCTTCTTGGAATGCACAATAACAACAGTAAGAGTAAGAAACACAGTTTCTTCTCACCGTATTTTTCTTTCAACCTTTATATTTTTATTTTGTTATGTACGTATATATAACTATATATGTCTATCGTTGTCTCGCTCTTTCTGTCTCTCTCTCTCTGACTCGTTCTATATTGCTTTTTGACTTTCAAACTTCAGTTGGTTGTACTGTGTGACCAGGTGCTATACTTTTTTGTTCTCCTTGTTTTGTTTGCGTACGTTCGTTTTGATCGGCTGTTATAGTACAGAAGTAAAAAAAATATAGAGTTTAATATTAGTGGGCGCCAACTGAGCTGTTTTATTTTATTTGTTTTAATATGCATACATATGTATACATAAGAATATGGTGAATGTAACTGATTGTATATGATGATCTACGCATTTTTCATACATACATAATAAAAACAAGTAAGAATTCTCTAGTCGGGTCTGCCCGACTACGAGATCCCCTGAACCAAGTCCGAGGCAGTGTTTTAAACAATCTAGCTTATATCTTTTACCGGTACATATTACCCTCTGCGTGCACAACAACACGCACACATATACATACACAAGCACGCGCGCCGCTTACTGCGTAGATGATTTAGCGGCTACGCTTGGGCTGCATTCTGGGCAGCATTATGAGAAATTCATTGTTAAATAACTTCGGTTCTAGATCTACTTTCTTAATGAAATTTTCAGGACATAATATTGACATCTAGAGGTGTATATATACGAAATCCCAACTCCCTAGTATTTGAAATACGTTTTTTCCACTTATGGGGCTAATGGGGGAGGTATCCAAAATTTAAAAAGTTTATTATCTGTATTTACATCACAGCAACCTACATAGTCAATTTGGTGTCTCTAGGTATTATGGTCTAAAAGTTATAGCTTAAAAACAAAGTCAAAATATCGATTGTTATCGATAATAAGGAAATAGGATGAGTTATCGAAAAAAAAAAATAAACTTGTACTGCGTATGGTATACAAGAATGTATATCTAAAATCTCAAATCTCTAGCTTTTGTGGTTTACGAGATCACTGCGTTCATACGGACGGACAGACGGACAGACGGACAGACGGACGGACGGACAGACGGACAGACGGACATGGCTAGATCGACTCAGCTCGTCGTCCTGATCAAGAATATATATACTTTATGGGGTCTGCCACGCCTCCTTCTGCCTGTTACATACATTGTCACAAAACCATTATACCCTGAATTCCCATTTTCAGTGGGTTCAGGGTATAACAAGTAAGAACGCTCTAGTCGGGTCTGCCCGACTAAGAGATCCCCTGAACCAAGTCCGAGGCGGTGTTTTAAAGAATCTAGCTAACATCTTTTATCTGTACATATTACCCACTGCGCGCACACACACACGCACACATACATACACAAGCACGCGCGCCGCTTACTGCGTATATGATTTAGCGGCTGCGCTTGGGGTGCATTATGAGAAATTGATTGTCAAATAACTTCGGTTCTAGATCTACTTTCTTAATGAAATTTTCAGGACATAATATTGACATCTAGAGGTGTATATATACGTTTTTTCCACTTATGGGGCTAATGGGGGGAGGTATCCAAAATTTAAAAACTTTATTATCTGTATTTACATCACAGCAACCTACATAGTCAATTTGGTATCTCTAGCTTGTATGGTCTTTAAGTTATAGCTTAAAAGCAAAGTCAAAATATCGATTGCTATCGATAATAAGGAAATAGGATGAGTTATCGAAAGAAAAAAATAAACTTGTACTGCTTATGGTATACAAGAATATATATCTAAAATCTCAAATCTCTAGCTTTTGTGGTTTACGAGATCACTGCGTTCATACGGACAGACGGACATGGCTAGATCGACTAACCTCGTCGTCCTGATCAAGAATATATATACTTTATGGGGTCTGCCACGCCTCCTTCTGCCTGTTACATACATTGTCACAAAACCATTATACCCTGAATTCCCATTTTCAATGGGTTCAGGGTATAATTATAAAATATTTGCATTTTTAAACTACATATATATCTATTCCATGCTACAAGTTTAATGTATGCAATTGTTAACAAGAAATGAATTAAATTAACTGCAAAATATTGAAACATTTCGATTACACGTTATCAACATATGTAAGCATGTGTACATAGCTACATGTACATACATGTATATGTACGTATACACTATTCATAATAAGCGGTTCATTAAGTTGCCAATACTTGTAATAAGTGTTGAAGTCTTGCGCCATACACACATCCATAAATATACTTATGTATGTACATATTTACATATGGTACATACATATGTATGTTTACAAGTTAGGTTGTTTTTATTTTTTTTTCAAAAGCTCAACAGGCGACTGACTAGACTACAAAAAAGATAGCAATAGCGATACGTCGGCCGTCGCTTAAAAACTATTAATAAACAATATGCACGTACATTCACACGGAGCTATTTGTTTTTGTTTTGCTTCTTTTTGTTATTTCATTCGCTTGCAAGTGCCGTTATTTATTGCAGATTTTTAAAAAGAAAATATGCTTATGAAACACAATATAAAAAAACAAGTAAGAAAGCTCTAGTCGGGTCTCAGCCCGACTACGAGATCCCCTGAACCAAGTCCGAGCTGATTAAAACAACCTAGCTTATTCACATGCACACATACACACAGGCACGCATATACACATGCAAACATTTGTATACACATGAACACATATACATACCATGCACACAGAAGCACGCGCGCCGATTACTGCGTACGAGCCCCAACCACTAATAATTCGAACAGCATGTTTTTTTTGCAGTGCGCAATGTTCAACACACTATATTATCAATACTACTAAAGATAACGCATACCAATGCATTTTGTCTTAAAGAGAATTTTATTCTCTTAACGATGGAAAAAACAAGTAAGAAAGCTCTAGTCGGGTCTGCCCGACTACGAGATCCCCTGAACCAAGTCCGAGGCAGTGTTTTAAACAATCTAGCTTATATCTTTTACCGGTACATATTACCCTCTGCGTGCACACACACACGCACACATACATACACAAGCACGCGCGCCGCTTACTGCGTAGATGATTTAGCGGCTACGCTTGGGCTGCATTCTGGGCAGCATTATGAGAAATTCATTGTTAAATAACTTCAGTTCTAGATCTACTTTCTTAATGAAATTTTCAGGACATAATATTGACATCTAGAGGTGTATATATACGAAATCCCAACTCCCTAGTATTTGAAATACGTTTTTTCCACTTATGGGGCTAATGGGGGGAGGTATCCAAAATTTAAAAAGTTTATTATCTGTATTTACATCACAGCACCCTACATAGTCAATTTGGTGTCTCTAGGTATTATGGTCTAAAAGTTATAGCTTAAAAACAAAGTCAAAATATCGATTGTTATCGATAATAAGGAAATAGGATGAGTTATCGAAAAAAAAAATAAACTTGTACTGCGTATGGTATACAAGAATATATATCTAAAATCTCAAATCTCTAGCTTTTGTGGTTTACGAGATCACTGCGTTCATACGGACGGACAGACGGACAGACGGACATGGCTAGATCGACTCAGCTCGTCGTCCTGATCAAGAATATATATACTTTATGGGGTCTGCCACGCCTCCTTCTGCCTGTTACATACATTGTCACAAAACCATTATACCCTGAATTCCCATTTTCAATGGGTTCAGGGTATAAAAAACAACAACAACAATATGAGTAATTTATTCAAACGGTAGACTTAAGAGATAAGAAAAAAATTACCACTATTAATTCGAACGCTGCGTAAGCTTACCTTTATCTTAAAAGAAGACCAAAACAAAAGCAACCAATGTAACAGAATCACTATCTAGTTATAATCTGCAAATAATATCACAATACAGCATACATAAAATTTAACAAGTAAGAAAGCTCTAGTCGGGTCTGCCCGACTACGAGATCCCCTGAACCAAGTCCGAGCTGATGTTTTAAACAACCTAGCTTACATCTTTTATCTATACATATTACCTCTGCACACATATACACATGCACACAGAAGCACGCTCGCCGATTACTGCGTAGTTGATTTGAATGTATGTGTGCACACGTACAGGCTGCTGCCGCGTGCTTATACAATGTTTCCTTTAATAACTTCTGTATTACTTAACGGATTTGAATGCAATTTTCTGCATTGAATGCTATTAATTTATTAAAAATACGGTTTTCACTAAAAAATTTGAAAAAATTAAATTGTGGCTTTGATAATTTTTTTTTTTAATAAATTATTTTTGTGAAATGTGGAGCCGGTATCCAAAATATGAAAAAATAGAAAATGTATTTTATTTACAGAAAGCTAAAAACAAAATTTGGTAGCTGTAGCTAAAAATATGTAAAAGATATGGTCAACAAACTGAATCTCGATAACGTTTTAAATCGATAACATTGAAACGGAAAAATTTATCGAATATCTAAAATAAACTCGATATTTTCGCTGTATACACAGACCATCATGCAAAATTTGAAGTCTCTAGCTCTTATAGGTTCTGAGATCGACGCGTTCATACATACGGACAGACGGACAGACGGACAGACGGACAGACGGACAGACGGACGGACGGACGGACAGACAGACGGACAGGGCTAAATCGACTCAGCTCGTCACCCTGATCAAGAATATATATACTTTGTGGGGTCTGCCACGCCTCCTTCTGCCTGTTACATACTTTTTGCAAAACCATTATACCCTGATTTCCCATTTTCAATGGGTTCAGGGTATAAAAATTGCTACAGATCAGTGAAAGTTTAGCAACGATGGTACGTGGTAAGCCTATTTGCAACGAAATCAGAGTATTGATTAGAGATTATTTTAAATCTGGGAAGACACTTTCGGAGATCAGCAAGCAATTAAATTTGTCTAAATCGTCTGTGCATGGGGTGATAAAAATTTTCAAAAAAAACTGGGAATATTGAAAATAACATTGCAAATAGAGGCTGAACATCAGCAATAACACCCCGCGACAAAAGAGAACTGGCAAAAATTGTTAAGGCTGATCGTCGCCAATCTTTAAGAAATTTGGCTTCTGAGTGGTCGCAGAAAATTGGTAAAACTGTGAAGCGAGAATGGACGCGGCTGCAGTTGAAAAATATTGGATATGGTTTTTATAAAGTATGTTTTGTTATTACCTATGCATCGTACCCAATAACTTATCTTACTCGTAGGCCAAGGAAAAACCCTTGCTTACGCTTCGTCAAAAAAAGAAGCGTTTGCAATGGGCTCGGGAAAGGATGTCTTGGACTCACAGGCAATGGGATGTCATAATATTTAGCGATGAAGCTAAATTTGATGTTAGTGTCGGCGATACGAGAAAACGCGTCATCCGTAAGAGGGCAGAAACATACCATAAAGACTGCCTTGGGATGTATGTCTGCCAAAGGATTAGGAAAACTGCGTTTCATTGAAGGGACGGTTAATGCTGAAAAATACATTAATATTTTAGAAGATAGTTTGCTGCCATCAATACCAAAACTGGCAGATTGCGGTGAATTCACTTTTCAGCAGGACGGAGCATCATCGCACACAGCCAAACGAACCAAAAATTGGCTAGAATATAATCAAATGGAGGTTTTAGATTGGCCATCAAATAGCCCAGATCTAAGCCCAATTGAAAATATTTGGTGGCTAATAAAAAGCAAGCTTCGAAATGACCAAAAAAGAACATTTCTGACTTAAAAATTAAGTTACAAGAGATGTGGGACTCAATTTCTCAAGAACACTGCAAAAATTTGTTAAACTAAATGCCAAAACGGGTTAAATGCGTAATACAGGCCAAAGGCGACGTTACACAATTCTAATGTTAATTAAATTATTGTTTTAAGTATGATAGTAAATCATATTCCGCAGCGTTCGAATTAATAGTGGTAATTTTTTTCTTATCTCTTAAGTCTACCGTTTGAATAAATTACTCACATTGTTGTTGTTGTTGGAAATAGAGCAAAGCTTTTTATACCCTGAACCCATTGAAAATGGGAAATCAGGGTATAATGGTTTTGCAAAAAGTATGTAACAGGCAGAAGGAGGCGTGGCAGACCCCACAAAGTATATATATTCTTGATCAGGGTGACGAGCTGAGTTGATTTAGCCCTGTCCGTCTGTCTGTCCGTCCGTCCGTCCGTCCGTCCGTCCGTCCGTCCGTCCGTCTGTCCGTATGTATGAACGCGTCGATCTCAGAACATATAAGAGCTAGAGAGTTCAAATTTTGCATGATGGTCTGTGTATACAGCGCGCATATCGAGTTTGTTTTAGATATTCGATAAATTTTTCCGTTTCAATGATATCGATTTAAAACGTTATCAAGATTCAGTTTTTTGACCATATCTTTTACATATTTTTAGCTACTGCTACCAAATTTTGTTTTTAGCTTTTTGTAATTAAAATACATTTTCTATTTTTTCATATTTTGGATACCAGCTCCACATTTCCCAAAAAAAAATTATTTAAAAAAAAATTATCAAATCCACAATTTAATTTTTTTAAATTTTTAAGTGAAAACCGTATTTTCAATAAATTAATAGCACTCAATGCAGAAAATTGCATTTAAATCCGTTAAGTAATACAGAAGTTATTAAAGGAAACATTGTAAAAGCACGCGGCAGCAGCCTGTACGTGTGCACACATACATTCAAATCAACTACGCAGTAATCTGCGCGCGTTTCTGTGTGCATGGTATGTATATGTGTGCATGTGTATACAAATGTGTGCATGTGTATATGTGTGCATGTGTGTATGTGTGCATGTGTGTATGTGTGCATGCATATATGCGCGCAGAGGGTAATATATATAGATAAAAGATGTAAGCTAGGTTGTTTAAAACATCAGCTCGGACTTGGTTCAGGGGATCTCGTAGTCGGGCTGTGACTCGACTAGAGCTTTCTTACTTGTTTTTTCCATCGTTAAGAGAATAAAATTCTCTTTAAGACAAAATGCATTGGTATGCGTTATCTTTAGTAGTATTGATAATATAGTGTGTTGAACATTGCGCACTGCAAAAAAAACATGCTGTTCGAATTATTAGTGGTTGGGGCTCGTAGTTGATTTGAATGTATGTGTGCACACGTACAGGCTGCTGCAGCGTGCTTTTACAATGTTTCCTTTAATAACTTCTGTATTACTTAACGGATTTGAATGCAATTTTCTGCATTGAATGCTATTAATTTATTGAAAATACGGTTTTCACTAAAAAATTTGAAAAAATTAAATTGTGGCTTTGATCATTTTTTTTTTTATAAATTTTTTTTGTGAATTGTGGAGCCGGTATCCAAAATTTGAAAAAATAGAAAATGTATTTTATTTACAAAAAGCTAAAAAATTTGGTAGCTGTAGCTAAAAATATGTAAAAGATATGGTCACAAAACTGCATCTCGATAACGTTTTAAATCGATATCATTGAAACGGAAAAATTTATCGAATATCTAAAACAAACTCGATATGCGCGCTGTATACACAGACCGTCATGCAAAATTTGAACTCTCTAGCTCTTATATGTTCTGAGATCGACGCGTTCATACATACGGACAGACGGACAGGGCCAAATCGACTCAGCTCGTCGCCCTGATCAAGAATATATATACTTTATGGGGTGTGCCACGCCTCCTTCTGCCTGTTACA
>JAWNOY010000244.1:0-10481 GCA_035045545.1 Drosophila gaucha
ATCCCGGACCGTTACCCAATGCCCAGCATTCCCATGATTACCACCCTTGACCTGAAGTCGGGGTACCACCAGATTTACCTTGAGGAGCATGACCGCGAAAAAAAGCATTTTCGGTGAGTGGTGGCAAATATGAGTTCTGTCGTCTACCGTTCGGCTTAAAAAATGCCAGCACCATTTTCCAAAGGGCATTAGATGATGTTCTAAGTTAACAAATTGGGAAGATATGTTACGTCTATATAGATGACGTCATAATCTTCTCAGAAAATGAGATAGATCACATACGCCACATCGACACGGTGCTGAAATGCCTTATTGAAGCTAAAATGAGAGTAAGCCAAGAAAAATCCAATTTTTTTTAAGAAAACGTTAAGTACCTTGGTTTTATTGTAAGCAAGGACGGAAAAAAATCCGATCCACAAAAAGTCAGACCCATGCAGGAATACCCTGAACCGAAAAACGTTCACGGTGTCCGAGGCCTTCTTAGGTCTAGTGAGCTATTATAGGGTCTTTATCAAAGACTTTGCCGCAATAGCGCGTCCAATAACGGATATACTAAAAAGGGGAAAACAGTTCGGTAAGTAAGCACATGTCGAAAAAAATTTCTGTTGAGTTTAACGAGACTCAACGCAACTCATTTAAGCGGTTGCGCAACACTTTAGCAGATTTTAAAAAACCGTTTGTCCTGACTACTGATGCCTCGGCCAGCGCCATTGGCGCAGTACTATCTCAAGATGGTAGACCGATAACAATGATATCTCGCACCTTAAAGCAGGCCGAGTTGAACTATGCCACCAATGAAAGAGAACTTCTAGCTATTGTCTGGGCTCTAGGCAAGTTGCAAAACTTCCTATATGGCTCTAGAGATATTAACTTTTTCACCGACCACAAGCCCCTCAAGTTCGCAGTAGCCGACAAGAACACGAACTCAAAAATAAAGAGATGGAAGGCATACATCGACCAGCATAATACCAAAGTTTTTTATAAACCAGGCAAAGAAAATTGTGTTGCAGATGCTTTTTCCAGGCAGAGCCTTAACGCCCTGCAAGATGAGCCTCAGTCAGACGCTGCAACCACTCACAGCGAACTCTCCCTGACCTACACCGTCGAAGCTACTGATAAGCCACTAAATTGCTTTAGGAACCAAATCGTTCTTGAGAAAGCACGCTTTCCGCTAAAGCGGAATCTTGTGCTGTTTCACAATAAGACGCACCACTTAATCAGCTTCGCCGATAAGAGCGGCATCCTGAAGACGCTTAAAGAAGTCGTCAACAAGGAGGTTGTGAATGCTATACACTGCGACCTGCCCACTCTAGCAAGTTTCCTATTTTTTACCCCGGTATTAGAACAATTTACTGCGACAATGAAGCCGCCTTCAACTCTGAAACCGTAACATCTATGCTTAAAAGCAGATTAAAAGCGATGGCGCATTTACAATGTCAATGCCATAACATTGTAAATGCGCCATCGCTTCATAGTTTATCAAATGCCCAAGTGGAACGATTTCATAGCACTTTGGTAGAAATTTTAAGATGTTTGAAGTTGGATAGAAAGATAAGCGACACTGTAGAGCTAGTCCTGATGGCAACGATAGAATACAACAGAACCTTGCACTCAGTCACACGCGAGAAACCAATTGAGGTTGTTCACGCAGTGTCCCATGAGCGTTGCCTAAACATCAAAGAAAGGTTAGTAAAAGCCCAGCAAGACAACATAAAAAGATGCAACGCTTTGAGGTGGGCGAAGCGGTATTTCAGAAAAATAATAGTAGGTTAGGAAACAAGGTGACCCCGTTGTGCTCTGAGCAAAAAGTGGAGGCAGACCATAAGGACAACCTCAAATAGGGCCCCCATTTACGATTAGCTAGTAAGGTTTGTTTAAGGAAAGTTAAAAACCCCTATCTCACGCTGTATATAAATTTCAGGTTTGTCCTTACGTTGCTTGTCATCGTAGCAGCAGCTAATGCTCGGGTCACCGACTTTTCGCACACCAACTATATCCCGGTCGTAGACGGAGAGGTGTTGGTGTTGTTGGTGTTTAAATTTGAGTCATTTTCATCATGTCTGTTGATAAGTTTGGTCGTCATTCAAACGAAAAATATAATTCGGAAAGTTTCAAGAGAAATGGCAGCAAAAGGCTGGGACTGCCTATGGACACGATCAAAATATTGATGTCCAGAACAGACGTCTTAAGAAAGTTGCTGCACGTATTGAAGGAAAAGACGCTATAACCAATATTTTTTACAAAAGCAAATCAACGAAGTCACACAAAATTTATTGACTTATGAAAATAAAGGTGATGCAGCAGTTGTAAAGAATATTGGGCTTTATATAGCAAAGAATGTGGAAAATAACCTCGTATATGCAAAAATTAGTTGACTTGGAAACAAAAATATCAGCTCTCGAAGAAATATTATACTGTAGATTGATCACTTCGTGCACCTGGACTAATTGAACACTCTGAGCTTCTGCTCATTTGTAAGGTTGTTTATAGAAAGATCTTTATTTGAAGTTATGCTTAACCTAAGTACATTATCTATATAGAGTTCTGCCGCTGAGAGCAGCGACAGAAAGGGAGAGCGTAGTATGCATGTATATATGTATATGCATATGGCATATATATTAGACAGGCGCATAAGGCTTAGGGAAAGTGCAGACGCGGCAAATCCCACGCTGCTGGTCAGTCCACATATAAGTGGCTGATCGTATTTCAGTTGTTTATCTTTGCGCTTACCTTCTGTATGTTTATGCATAGCGACAAAGTGTCACTATGTGCATATATATTACACAATATCATGTGTTGATCATATGTCGCATATATATGTAGAATATTCTACTTTGCGTCGGCAATTATTATGTTATTGGTAAATTAAGTTATTGAACATACTACACCTCCCGTTTTTTAAAAAAAAAAACTGAATATTATGAAGTTATTTGAATTATTTGATTAATAATAATTATATATATAATATATATATTTTTTTAATATTAATTAAAGTTATTATAATAAGATATATATATATATATTATTTTTTTTTTTATACCCTTGCAAAAAGGGTATATTAATATTGGTCAGAAGTTTGCAACGCACAGAAGGAAGCATCTCCGACTATATAAAGTATATTTATTATTGATCAGCAAGACGAGCTGAGTTGATATAGCCATGTCCGTCTGTCCGTCTGTCTGTCTGTCTGTCTGTCTGTCTGTCTGTCTGTCTGTCCGTCTGTCTGTCTGTCTGTCTGGATCACCGAAATCTCCTCCGAGACTATTGAAGCTACAGAGCTGAAATTTTGCACATAGTCTGGAAAGTGCTGCAGGCATTGCATATCTCGGAATCATTCGGATCGGACGACTATATCCTATATCTCCCATAGGACAGATCGGTTTTAAGAAATGTTTTAGTGGGATGACTTCGACGTTATTAAAGTCAGAGAGTTGAAATTTGAAATATATACTCATGAGTTGCACCCAAATACAAAAAAAAATAGATGATATAGATACGCCCTTTGGGGGCGTGGCAAATCAAATAAAACTATATCTTCTACAGTTTTGAAGCTAGAGTATCTAAATTTGGATAGTAATATACTTTTGGCCTCGGGAAATTCTATATAGTGCTTAACATAAATCCTTTAATATTTTAGACGCTGTCACAGCCAGAGACTTGAAATTTTAAACGTATATTTGTATCAATCACCCCTAGAAAAAAGGATTTAGTATATATATCAACGCCTATTAGGGGCGTGGCAAATCGGAAAAAACTATATGTTCTCCAATTTTACACCTAGAGTTCCAAAAATTGATACAGATGTTAGGCTTGACCGTCTCGACAAAATATGAAAAATTATATATATCTGCCTCTTGGGGGCGTGGCAAATAGGAGAAAACTATGTCTTCCAAACTCTAATAGGTACAGCTTCAAAATTTGATATATAGGTTACTGTTGCCCTGCTTAATAGATTGCTCAAAAATGATATATATCCAATTGTTAGGGCGTGGCAAATCAGAAAAAAACTGTATCTATATCCTTTGCAATTGCAAGGGTATTAGCAAACTTCGGCATGGCCGAAGTTAGCCCATCCCTCTAGTTTTGATTAGTTTTAATAATTTTTTGGTATATATTGTTGTAATTTGTAATTTTAATTAAACGTTAATTATTAAATGTTAAATAAAAGTTTTCGTGTATAGAGGTAAATTTTGTTTATTTGTAGAGAAAAATAATCTTTCTTTTGATTTATTTTTTTGTATATCAGGCCGATTCCGTGAAATATTTTTTCTGTTTCATTTATTAGAGAGAGAGTTCTCAGAGAGAGTGTTGACGTGTTTTTTTGTGCTCCGCATTTTTTCATTTATTTTATTCAAACTGCAATAAATTTTATTGCTTGTTTATTTATTTTGCTTGATATAAGAAGTGCTTGTTTTTGTGCAAAGATTCGTCTGTTGGACTGTGAGTAACTTGTTATCTTTGATTTTACTTTTTTACGGCGTCTGTTGCTGCATTTTCGGCAATTTGCTTTGCTTTGATCTCTTTTCGAGTTTGGCGCTTCCCAATATCCAATTTTACACTTGTTTGTGTGTGTATTGCTTCAAGCAGTGTGATCATTTTGTTCGATTTGCTCTGCATACGAAATCCGCTCTTGAGTTTTACTCGTTTTAATATCTGTGCTTTTTCTTGCATTTGATCTTATTCCCTCTTTTTGCTCTCTCGTATTTTATATTTTTGCCTTTGGTTTTGTTTGACCCCTGTTTTCAATAATGTCGTGCTACAAGAAGTCCTGTACATTTCGCCAAGCTGCTGATTCCGCACAGCCTCAATTTATTAGTGCTGGCTGTGTGAAAATATTATGCATGCTAAGTGTGCTGGTCTCATAGGACGTGACTGCGACCGAATAACCGCAACTCCCAAAGTTGGGAGTGGTGGCTTGAATTGGTCTTGCACTTATTGTTTGGAAAACCAATTTTCTTTCTCGAAAATGTATAACATTTTGAGAAATGATTTCTGTGGGGCGCAGCACCAGCAGCACAGACGAGCAGTCACCTTAAAGAGAGCAACGCAATTGGAAGAGCAGCTGTCCATGTGGCTGCTGCTCTCTCTTAGATAATCGCTGCCCTTCATGCTCTCCCTTTTCGGTCTAATTCGCACTCTCCGTGCAGCCGCATTGTTAAGCTGGCGTATATAGTTTGTAGTTGCTTTAATAACCTTTGGCGGACAGCACGACACTTTGGTCGCTTGCTCGCATTTGCTCATTAAGTTTATAGTGCTCTATTGTTCTTGGCTGATCGCACGGCATTTGGCCACTTGCATACAGTGTTTAATAGCAGCAAGTTGTTATCTGGCTGATCGCTTTACGACACTTTGGTCGGTTGCACACAGTGTTAACATATAACTCAATAAAGCATTAAATAATACAACAACTGGCTTATAATTAAAATCAATCAGTCTAAGCTGCGTTCAGTTCCGGCACTGCCACCACTAAGACTGCCTACGTTTAGTGGTGGATATGGAAAGTGGGACTCCCTTTATTCAATGTTTGCAGCGATCATTGATAGTCATCCCGACCTCAGTAACGTAGAGAAGCTGCAACATTTACGATCCTGTTTAGATGGCGCAGCGTTGGACACAATTCAGTCCATGGAAGTCTCACACGATAACTATGCCAAGGCTATACAGTTATTGAAAAAACGATTTGATAACCGACGTTTAATATTTCAGGCACACATCGTTGAGATCTTGGGGCTGCGGAAGGTAGAAAATGGATCTTTCAGCAAGTTGAGAGAGCTGTCTGACAAATTTAATGTTCATATGCGTGCACTCGGCAGCCTAGGTAGCGGATAGATTTGCTATGCGTGGGTCAAATCAAGCTGATGCCTGGATTACCGCTCATTCAAAAGACGCGGTTTGGTTGGGTTGTTTTCTGGAGGCGGCGGTCGACGTCAGGAGGCTGTTCTGCTGTCGTCAAATGTGACTTCAGAGCAGGATCTAGAGTTTAGCTGTGAAGATCAGCTTGATCATCTCGTTCGGCGTCTCTGGGAGGTCGAGGGTTGCAGTGAGTCCTTCTCAAAGACTAACAAGGAAGAGTTGGACTGTGAGACACGTTTTGTAAAGAACGTCAATCGGCTACCCACTGGCCAATACTCGGTTCGTTTGCCTGTCAAACCCAATTGTCAACTGCTGGGAGAGTCGTATCATCAGGCTCGGCGCAGATTTTGTCATTTGGAGCGCAAGCTGAATCGTTCGCCACATCTAAGGATCCAGTATTCGGAATTCATCAAGGAGTACCTCGAATTAGTTCACATGTCACGCGTTTCAGCAGAGTCGCTTCATCGCTGTAGATACTTTCTTCCACATCATTGCGTTATGAAGGAAGACAGCACAACTACGAAGCTTCGAGTTGTTTTTGACGGCTCAGCGACTACCACTACTGGGTACTCGTTGAATGATGTCCTAATGGCAGGCCCTGTTATTCAACCTAAAATGATCCATATATTATTGCGTTTCCGATCGTATCCCGTTGCACTCACTGGAGATATTTGCAAGATGTATCGGTGCGTGAGGGTATCAGAAGCTGACAGCTACCTGCAGTGCATATTATGGAGGGATACACCCGAAGCTGAGTTGGAGGTATTTAAGCTTAAGACTGTAACCTATGGAACAAAGCCTGCTTCATTCTTGTCTGTGCGCGCAATGCAGCAGCTTGCCAATGATGAGCAAACTGCTTATCCACTTGGAGCTGATGTATTGCGTCGTGATTTTTATGTCGACGACTTAATTTCTGGAGGCAGCTCAATTGAAGAAGCAAGAAATGTAATGCAGCAAACGTCGGACATTTTAGCTCGTGGGAAATTTAAACTTCGGAAGTGATGCTCAAGCCATCCAAGCGTTCTTGATGGCGTGCCGGATGCAGATAAAGAGACATTTCTAAAATTCAATGATGGCAGCGACATCACAAAGAAACTCGGTCTTGCATGGGATTCAGCATCTGATCAGCTGCTCTTCGCTTACCTAGCCTTACATTCGCAGTCCAAGCCTTGCAGGCGATCGGTGTTATCGGCCATCGCTCGATTCTACGACCCCCTTGGACTTGTGGGCCCAGTAATAACTAAGGCAAAAATCTTCTTGCAGCAGCTTTGGAGAAATAAGCTCGATTGGGATGAGAGTCTTCCTGCAACTTTGCACACAACATGACTTGACATTTGCAATAATTTTGGCAGCGTTCATAGGAGCGCCTATCCTCGGCTGGTCTTACTCCCGGAAGCAGAATTAGAGGTCCACGGGTTTTGCGACGCTAGCATCGACGCTTACGGGGCTTGTATATAGATAGTATCTAAGGGACAGCAGTGCACCAGCAGACTGCTTTGCTCAAAGTCTCGAGTGTCTCCGCTAAAAACGCATACGGTACCGAAACTTGAGTTATGTGGAGCAGACCTGTTGTCACGCTTGATGGACGAAGTATATCACATGGGCGTGTTTAAGGGCCAATTTTATTGCTGGTGTGATTCTACCGTTGCACTATCATGGATAAGTGATGAGCCTGGACGGTTTAATGTATTTGTTGCGAATCGAGTCGCAGCTATACAGGAGCTCACCTCAGCAATGAAGTGGCGTTACGTACCTACTGCATTTAATCCCGCTGACATGCTTTCTCGAGGTGCACTGCCCGCCGAGTTGAACGCTTCAGCACTTTGGTTCAGTGGCCCTAACTTCTCTTCATATGCAAGGAACAATCCGAATGGCCAGCTTCCGTGGTGCCAGAGAGGACTGCAGCCGAGAGACGGAAGACTGTTCTTCTCATGAAATGCCCCGTCCATGACATTTCTTTCGATTGCAAGTATGCGAACTCCTTTGTTCGATTGCAGCGAACATTCGCATACGTATCCAAGTTCATCTGTAGCAACCGTGGCCCTGGTATTGCTCTTGCAAACACACAACACGGCACGCAAATACTTATGCGTGTGATTCAGCGAACTAATTTTTGGAAAGATTTCAAAGAGCTTCAAAGCAAGGGCAGGGTGCATCCAACTAGCTGCCTTGCCTCCCTGTAGCCATTTATTGATAAAAATGGTTTGTTACGTGTGGACGGTCGTCTCAAAAACTCTTCGTTGGATTTTGATGGCCGACATCCGATTATCTTGCCCCGGAATCATCCGGTGACGCGTGCCATCATCACGCAGTTCCATCAACGAAACTTGCATGCTGGTCCTCAAGCTGTGCTAGCGCTGATTCGGTCCCAGTACTGGCCAATTGGTGGAAGGAAAACTGTGGCCAATGTTATCCAAAAATGCGTGATATGCTTTCGCGCCAAGCCTCGTCTAATGGAACATATAATGGCGGATCTTCCTAAGGATCGCGTTGAAGGTTGTCCTGCTTTTACAGTCAGTGGAATAGACTTTTGCGGACCGTTTTGGTACAGGACTGACGTGCGAAGTAAGGCTCCAGTAAAATGCTACATCTGCATTTTCGTTTGCTTCGCTACGAAGGCAGTCTGGATGGAGCTAGTCAAGGACTTGACTACAGCTGCATTTTTGCTGGCTCTCAAGCGTTTTATATGTACGCGAGGAAAGCCAAGTCAGATTTGGTCTGGCAATGCCACAAACTTCGTTGGAGCCCGCAATGAGCTTCAGGAGCTAAAGCAGCTATTCCTGTCAGATGCTCATCAAAGTGCGGTAATGAATTTCTGTCTGGTCGACTCTATCGACTGGCGCTTCATCCCTCCCCGGTCCCCTCACTTTGGTGGATTATGGGAAGCAGCAGTAAAAACCGCCAAGCATCACTTCTACCGATCTGTTGGACCCTCCATCCTGGCATATGATGAGCTGCGCACTCTGGTTTGCCACATCGCTGCTGTTATTAATTCAAGGCCTTTAGTTTAAATTTCAGAAAATCCAGCAGACTTAGACGTGCTGACCCCAGCTCATTTCTTGAATGGCGGCCCTCCTACATCCTTTAGTGAGCCTGACCTAACGAAGCTAAACTTCAGCCGACTGGATGGGTGGCAATGCGTGAGCTATCTTCAGCAGGTCTTCTGGTCGCGCTGGAAAAGGGAGTACTTGACTCTTCTTCAGCAGCGATCGAAATGGCGAACTTCTCAACCTGGATTGGCAATCAACGACGTAGTTCTCATTAAGGATGAGAATCTGCCTCCGCTTAAATGGCCATTGGCAAGAGTAATGGAGCTCATCCCTGGAAAGGATGCCGTCGCCCGAGTGGCTGTCCTGAAAACGGCCACTGGAGAGACTAGACGTGCCATCAACAAGCTGTGTCTGCTGCCAACGGAGGAATCTGTTGAAAGTCAGGATTTCAACGGGGGGAGTATGTTGGGCGCAGCAAGCAGCACAGACGAGCGGTCACTAAAGAGAGCAACGTAATTGGAAGAGCAGCTGTGCATGTGGCTGCTGCTCTCTCTTAGATAATCGCTGCCCTTCATGCTCTCCCTTTTCGGTCTAATTCGCACTCTCCGTGCAGCCGCATTGTTAAGCTGTAGTAGTTTTTTAGTTGCTTTAATAACCTTTGGCGGACAGCACGACACTTTGGTCGCTTGCTCGCATTTGCATATTAAGTTTATAGTGCTCTATTGTTCTTGGCTGATCGCACGGCATTTGGTCGCTTGCATACAGTGTTCAATAGCAGCAAGTTGTTATCTGGCTGATCGCACGACACTTTGGTCGCTTGCACACAGTGTTAACATATAACTCAATAAAGCATTAAATAATACAACAACTGGCTTATAATTAAAATTATAATATACATAGCCAACGAAAAAGCTCGTTGACTCAACAATTTCCTTAAGTTAAAAACTGTTGCTAAGCAGCTGACTTGTGATTTCAAAGCAAGCAGAGGTAGACTTAGCGACTTCAATTTCACTGTGCTCCAATGTAACAATTGGAGACGCAGTCAGTACCTGTCCAATCACCTTTATTCCCTATTCCAGTTCCTTTGCCTTTGGTTGATCAGCCAGTCGTATCAATGGTTCCACCAAATAATCTTGATGGAGCCATTGTGCCTGAATCCTTACCAGGCCCTAGCGAAAAGAGTAATGCTTTGTGGAACTTAAGGCTCCAACGAAAGTTGTGTGCTCCACAGTTGAATTCAAAGCAAATCCTCAGGCACTGTGTATTTCAAAGTTTAGTTTCGACCCCACGTGAAATTGCTTCTTTTAAAATCAATGTGCTGTTAGTGGAAATGTTTCCAATAATATGTGACCCCAAATTTTGGCCTCCACACATAATTGTTCATGAATTTAAGCCTAAAAATCGAAATCGGCCTTCGTCCTTCATCCAATAAAGTACCCAAAAACTAAATCTTACTCGTAATCATTTCTCTATCATTTATCAAAATGTTAGAGGCCTTAGGAGTAAAAATTAAGAACCTGTTTCTAAAGAGCTTTTCTTGTCATAATGACATTATAGCCTTTACTGAAACATGGTTAAATCCTTCAATCTGTAACAGTCAAATTTTTTCAACTAATTTCACTGCTTATAGACTTGAAC
>JAWNOY010000245.1:0-56568 GCA_035045545.1 Drosophila gaucha
ATGTTTGTTATAAACAAGCATTTGAGAAATTAAAATTTCTTATAACTAAAGACCCAATTTTAATATACCCTGACTTTAAAAAAGAATTTAAAGTTACTACAGGTGCTAGTAACGTAGCATTAGGAGCCGTTCTTTCCCAAGAAGGGAAACCAATTTGTTTCGTTAGTCGCACTGTAGAAAAAGAATTATTAGCTATTGTATGGGCTGTAAAATACTTTACAGCCTTTTTATATGGAAGAAAGTTTTGAGGTATTGAGCGATCATAAACCACTAGTGTGGTTTAGTAACATAAAAGAACCAAATATGAAATTACAAAGGTGGAAGATAAAGCTTAGCGAATACGATTTTAACATTAAGTAAATACAAGGAAAAGAAAATCAGCGGACGCGTTGTCTGGAATACATATAAACGACGATGAAGTACTATCTAGTATTAGATAAAGAAATAACTATGGCGACAATACATAGTGCACAAGAAGATAGTTATTACCATATCGGAATAACCGAAAAACCATTGAATTACTTCTACAGACAAATAAAATTCATTAAACATAACATATTCATGAGAATATACGACATCATATTTCACTAAAACTCGAATAAATATAGATTACAAAGAAATGACCCATCAATTAGCAACGAACATAACAGTAAACCATTTTTGTAAACAAAACAACGTATTCTACTTAGAAGACGAGAATGACTTTTGAATATTCCAAAGAGAATATATACGTTTAATTAACTACAAAATAAAAACCATAAGAACTTCAAGAGTTCTTCAAGACATTCAAACTTATGCAGAAGTTAAAGAAATAATATTAAACCTTCATAAAGATACTCTACATTCAGGAATTAATAAAATCGAAGCAGAATTTAAACAACAATTTTCCTATCCAAGATTTTCCGAAATAATACAAAATATTATAAATGAATGTCAAATTTGCAAATGTTAGCAAAGCAGAACATAGACCTACGAACCTTCCATTAGAGGTCACACCAGAATTATTTAACATAAGAGAGAAAAATGTTATTGATTTTTATACAATACAAAACAAAACATATTTATCTTGCATAGATGTATATTCAAAATTTGCAACGCTAGAAGAAGTAAAAAGTAAAGATTGGTAAGAAACTTAAAGCGCTTACTGATAATTTTTAGTAATATAGGTAAGCCCGAATTTATAAAAGCAGACAAAGTTTCTACATTTATGAGTCTAGCAATAAAACAATGGCTAGAAAAAGAAGATATAAAAATATAAATCACAAGAAGTAAAACAAACAGGCATTGCAGATATTGAAAGGTTACATAAAACCATTAATGAAAAATTTAGAATTATTGACACAGCTAATAATATCGAAGAGAAAGAAACTTCAATTGAAATCATTCTTTATACTTATAATCATAAAATTATACATATGACAACTTGCTATGACAACCAGCTATGATATTTCTGTATTCAGGACAACCAACAATAGACACAACCAAGAGAGGAATTGAATATTAATAAAAGTAATGAAAAACGATAAGAATTCGAAATTGATACCCGATTTAAAAAGATCCCAGATGCAAGGTTAAAAATAGCAAATCCATTTAAAATTATGGGTAACATTGAATAAATTGATAGTAAAATTTATGAAGAGGAAAATAGAGGCAAAAAAATCATATATCACAGAAGTAAATTTAAAAAGAAAAAGAAAATTTACGAAAATAAATACATTCCCCAGGCATGCCCCGAATGATGATACTACTGACGATTATAACAACTCTATTGTGTTCAATTTTACAACCGATTAATTCCCAAATGATAGAAATAACAGCAATTGTAACTAATCAATGTTATTTATTATTTGAAACTGGTACAATAGAGATACCAAGTACTTTTGAAAAGCATTGCTTCTCTATCAATTTGACAAACATAGAATTTATATATAATAGAATAAAACAACAAAGTGAACAGGTCAAAATAATACCACAAATTAACTACTTATTAGAAAAACTTGAAAGGGAAATAACAGGACTAAGAATAACAAAGAGAAATAAGAGAGGACTAATAAATTTTATCGGAAAATCCTTCAAATATTTATTCGGAACACTAGAAGAAGAATATAGCGAAGAAATTGAACAGCAACTACAGACATTAGCAGCAAACACACTTCAAATTAACAATTTAAATTCCGTTATTAAATCAAATAATGAAGGTATAAATGAGGTGAATAATTCAAACTATCGATTAGAAAGAATAAAAATGATAGATATTTTCATATTCAACATTAAAAACTTTAACATAGAAGACATTAAGATGGGATGAAACCTGCTGACTGCATATATAACAAAATAAGATCTCCATACTTCATGAAATACATTGAACCAAATGTTATGATTACATGGAAGTCAGCAGCATTTAACTTAGTTCAAAATTGCGACCAAAATTTAATAAACATAGAAGGGAACAAAATGCTAAAAATTTACAACTGCAAAGTAGAACAATTAGATATGTCAATGTCTAATTATCAGGCGGATTATACTAGGATTTTATATACACAAAATAACATAACTAAAACTTAACCTATCCCTCAGATAGAAGTAAATGAAGCCATTTGGTTAAATGAACAAGAAAACAAAATATATAAAATCTTAATAATAACAAGTAAGAACGTTGCAGTCGGGCGCCACCGACTGCGTCAGACTCTGTTCCTGTTAAAGGTATGTAGGCTCAATAAATATGTAGACCGTCCGGCCGTCTTTCCGTATATTTGAATGCGAGATTATTGAGATTCCTTTTTTGAGCATGTCTTTTACATCAATTTAGTTACAGTCATAAAATTTTACATATAGCTTTTTTGAAATAAAAGAGTATTTTGGTTTTTATTATATATTTTGGATACTGGCTCCACATTTCACAAAATCAATTTAATAAAAGTTCAGTTGCAAATAAAGCCACATTTACATTTTTTTTAATTTTTAAGGTAAAACCGTATTTTTAATAAAATATAAGGATTTATGCAGAAAGTTTTATCAAAATCCATTAAGTAACATAGAAGTTATAAAAAAATAAAAAAAAACATTTTAATAAATGATAATATCACGCGGCAGCGATGGGAATCGAACCTGGTCACGCGCTTCGCATGCCACCGACTCTACCCACAACACCACGGTGTCTCTTGCGCCAAATTGAGTTTGGTGTGTTGATTTGGTTAAACAGACTTGCCCCAGTTAGGTCAACTAGAATTTGTTTTGATAAATATAAGGATTTATGCTGAAAATTTTATCAAATCCATTAAATAACATAGAAGTTATAAAAAAAATAAAAAAAAACATTTTATTAAATGATAATATCACGCGGCAGCGATGGGAATCGAACCTGGGTCACGCGCTTCGCATGCCACCGACTCTACCCACAACACCACGGCGTCTCTTGCGCGACTATGTGCCAAACTGAGTTTGGTGGTGTTTTGATTTGGTTAAACAGACTTGCGTTGTGGTAGCGAAGACCCTGCTTCAATCCCCAGTTAGGTCAACTAGAATTTGTTTTACGGAGGCTTACATTATGATTATTATTATTTATTTTTTTTGTAAATTTAAATTACATGAACAGTAACCCACATGTCAACTTTGGATGCTCTACGTCTAAGACTGTAGGAGATACAGTTTTACCCTATTTCCCACGGACCAAATGGGCGTAGCTATATATAACATATATTTTTGGGTAGAGGTAGGATACTAGTACATATATTCCAAGTCCCAACTCTTTGACGGAAATATTGCCGAAATTATCACGGTTTTAGTAAAAGATATAGTAATTCCCAATTTGCCACGCCCCCAGGGGGCGTGGGTATATAACTTTTTGATCTAACTTAAGGGAAGGTCAACAGTAACCCACATGCCAAATTTGGTATATAGTATATAGTTTTATCCGATTTGCCACGCCCACAATGGGCGTAGATATATAATCTATATCTTAAAACGTCCGCGTGGTGTACACGAATATATATTCTAAATCCCATTTCTTAGACTGCAATATTGACTAAAATAACAGCGTTTTAGTCTTAATATATGTAGCATTTCCTGATTTGCCACGCCCCCTGTGGGCGTATCGGAAAAATACTCAAACCTGATTTGACGCGGATACACACGAGTACATATATTCCAAATTACAAGTCTCTAGCTTCTATAGTGTCCAAAGGCTGAGCGTTCATACAGACAGACGGACAGACGGACAGACAGCAAGACGGACATTGCACAAATCCAATAGACTCTTTTTCCCTTTGGGAACAGAGTCTAATTATCCTTATTTTAGTTATATTAACATTTATGACATATGTAACGTTTAATTTCAAGAAAATATAAATACATAAAAATGTTAAGAAAAAGTAAACAAGACGAACCTAAAGAATCCCATTATGAACAAGTAATATATTCTAAGAAAAGTAATATTGAAAATCTACCAAAATTATATCCAAATGCATAGCACACAAAAATTTTGTATACATAAGGAAAAAAAAGTGTGAGGACACACTTCCTTCTGGGTACGGAGGAGTAACATATACACAACACCATACTGAATATCTTTGCCCACTGTAAATCATATAACAATAAGCATTACTTGCACCACTGTCCCAAATCAGCATATGAGCTATCATATTAATGTAAACATTTCGGCCTAACTTGAACATAAATATAAAGGCTTGACCAGTAGGAAAACTACCGGCCAAAGTCCAATACAGAAACAAATCGAATGCATAAACAAATTTGTCCCTTTGTCCAATAGTCACGTGAGCCATTCTTATTTATGATAAATAGAGCATAAGCGACAATTGTAATTCAGTCTTGAGAGTTCCACGCAAGAGGTATCAGTCTTGAACCTAAGTGAAACTTCCCGCAAACAAATTATATTTAGCTTTAAATAATACTGTATAAACGGGAGAAAATAAAATAAAATAAATTTTTTTTTATTTTCAATCAAGTACTCGGAATTTTAATATATATATCACAATTCTCGGTCTTTTAATCTTCAAAACATTGACCTATCTGCCTATCTACGAAAGCTGCACACCAATGCAACTCGGCTTACGGTTCGTGGCTCGTCCTTGTGGCAATTGTTGAATAGCGTTTGTCGTTGCGAGGGTTGCTTCTACAGCTATGGAGCTTTCTGTAAGGAGCTCAGCCCACATATATATGTATATATCTACCTCTATGTATATATATCCAACTGGACTCTCATATGGCTCCTCACACTCCCCTCTTCCTTCAGAAAAAACATGATGCCTTCGGGTTTTAAATTTACTGCCAACGTATCGAGCAAGCTTCCGCTTGCCCGTAGTGCAGTGCCGCATTTCGGTGTCCGCTGTTAACAGCAAGCAGTGACGTAAGGCATTTGAGCTCTCGCTGTTACAGCAAGAGGTGCCGCGACGCATTTGAGTGCCCGCTGTTACCAGCAAACAGTGCCATGACGCAGTATTGCGTTCCGTGACGCATTTTTAGGCTCTCGTTAACAGCGAGCCGCTGTTACCCCTGATCTGCTGTTAAAAGTGTTCTGCTGTTGTTGCGATCAGCTGACTGTGCAAACCACGCCGTGTGCACAAGGTAAGAACTTTTCCAAATTTTTCCCAAAATATGTAGGAATTACATATTTTACGTTTTACGTGGTACCGTTATCCATCTGCCCACACGATCCATGCCGTTCGGCTCTGTGGGGTTTTTGTCCCCCGGAGGTGCTCTACCACCTCCCGGAGGCGTCTGTTCCAATAGTATTGGCCGAGAACCCGGCGGCCCTGCCTCTACCGCCTCCCGGCAGCACACCTCCACGTTAACCTCGTGGCATATGAAGCCACCGCTCTGCCTCGACTTCCGTCTTATTGCCACCGTTGCTGGTCCCGGCCCCGCCTCTGCTTCTGAGTCCGACGAGATAACGATCCTGTCCATCCGTTCCACCGCTGCTCACTAAGCTTGCCGTTGCCCAGGATACCGGTGACGGCGCCGGCTATTCCATGTTCGCCGATGTCCACAACGCTATGTAGGCCGGGTGCCGCCTCAATCTCCTGACCGTCCTCCTGGGGTGAAATGGGAGGAGCGCTGGTGGCCGTCGCTATACGTGCCGGCGTGCCCGGCGCTCTGATGCCGGAGCGGTTACCCGACTTTCTCCTCGTCCGTCTGCAGCTCCAGCAGTATCGCTGCCCAACCGGCGAGGATCGCGCGGGTAAACCTTACCGACGCAGTAGTTCGGGTCGCCCGTTTTGTATGCTGCCCTTTTTGTATACAATCGCGCGAGTAGAGGTGCGTGCATTTGCTTATGGCTGCGCTCGAGTTTTGTTGTTGCTAACGCTTACGAGCGGCGCTGCATTCGGCAGTTCGTTGCCCTCTTATTTCGCTGCCCGTCTTAAATGTCCTCTATTTTCCTCTAAGCTTGCGCGTGTATTGGTGCGCGTATTTGGCTCTTGCTCGCATTCTTATGCGCCCTAAGCTTTGTTATTGACAATGCTTGCGAGCAGCACTAGATTCAGTAGTTTGTTTTGCTTGTGTGTACCGAAGGTTACTCCAACTATTTTGGGACTTGCCACGCTTTTGTCGTTGCATTCATTATTTTATTTATTTTTGAAGAAATTTTTATTTTTCCTGTTGTTTTTAACAACTTAAGCTGATGTTTTCTGTTTGAGTGTTCGCCCTCCTTTTTTTTTAAACATGGTCACCAATGGCCGGTTTAAATAAACGCCATCGCATGTTGTAATGCCGTGCCTGATCCTGGGCAGGTTTCTCCAGGCTGCGCCTCACGACCTGGAACACCTCTGCCAACTTGGTCGCTCTCTCCGTTGAGCTTTGCGGTGCCCACTGTCACTCCGTCATACAGTGTTTTGGGCGGCCTTGAATCGTGTCCCTGTGTCCAGAATGCCGAGCTATACCCAGTCGAGCTGAGACACTGCTGTGCAATGATTGTCTTGACTGTTCTGTTTGCACGCTCCGTCGGGTTCTTTTGCGGCGTGTATGGTGTCGTCAGCTGATATGAACTATATGAACGAACGACTGATGAATTGCGTACCATTGTTCGTGATGAGTGGAATGCCTTCTGCAGCGTCGCTGTGCTCGCACTTCCTAGTGGCACCATCTCTGTCCACTTGGCGAACCTGGCGATGAACTCGGAATAGCATGGTGTTCCCATGCTTGGACCTCGGCAGCGGTCCCACTAAATCGGGGCACACGGCTTGCCAGCCGCTTGGAGTTGGCTCGGCTTATATCGCTGGCACGGCTCGCATATGTGCGCACATCCCCGTACAACCCGGGTCAATAGTCGCGAGCTGCTACCCGTGCTATTGTCTTTCAACTCGGCAGTGGTGATTCTGTCAATTAGGCTTTAACAGCAAAATCCTTTTGCCGTTCCTCTGTCAACTCCCACTTGGTGCCTTTCTTCAGCAACGTATTGAGGGGATGCACTGTTGATGCAAAGTCTAGGACAAATCGGCGATACCACAATGCCACTCCCAGGTATTGCCCCAGCTTCTTGATGTTGGAAGGTGGTTTCAATTCTGCAATTGCAGCTACTTTCTCTGGGTGCGTCCGGATTCAAATCTCCGTCCCTTTGTGACCCAGATATTTCTGCTCCTTCTTGAAAATTGATTTTTATCAATTAAGTGGACACGACCACCATAAGCAGGCCCCGGTCCAACACGAAGCAGGGCCTGCCGCTGGCATATAAAAGGGAAATGCAGCTGACGGCGGGGATGATTACCAAAGTACCAGTGAAAGTGGATACACGTAAAAGTGCAAATCAAACGGAAAGTGCCAAGGAAAAGTGATCAGCGAAGGACATCGAAGGATACGCAAGGACATCGCAGGATATATCGAGGGACATCGAGGGACCTGAAAGGACAACACAGGACACCACGCTCCAGACTCTTCAGCAACAACTGCCACGAAGACAGGACACTGGTGGGCAGAATTAACTGATAGGCAGCTTTAGCGAATCTTGGAGTGTGTGAGTGCTATTTACGGTGTATCCGTGCGGACATGGAGTGAGTACACTGTCTCTTGCAAATACGTAGGAGTGCTCGAGGGGAAGCCAGCCAGTAGGAGAGCCTGTATAAAAACCGTGCGGAAAACCGGAGTATACAGCAGCGAATCCTGGCGATAACCTAGTGTACCCAGAGCGAATCCTTTACGTGCAAGAGAGACGTATCGCACACGGAAAGCCGGAGTGCCTTCGTAAATAGCGAATCACACAGCCAAGTGTGCCAATAGAGGCGAGTCCTTGCGGATAGCATGAGTACCTCAGGCAGTATAAAAAAAATTGTGAACAATACATTAAACATAAGCGCAACGATGTACAAAATATACCGCTCAAACTTAAAACCATAAAAGACTTATTATTATCGCAGGTGCCTACAAATACAAATATTGTTGGCACGAACACAGAGTCGACTGAAGTCAGCCCTGCTTGAACTCGGAATAACCGAAGGTTCTTCATAACTGGCGCCCAACATGAGGCCCTTGCGATAATAATAAAAGTGAAAAGCATCGAAAGTGATAAAAATGGTACGAGCGTTGGTATATAACCTAAAAAAGAGGATGTGCTCCGATATGGCTGCGAGTTTGGCGTAAGCCTGTCAGGCACACTCGACGCTATGCGGAGACAGTTTGGCGAATCCCATATTCTCTCAGGATCGCCGAGCTCGCCAACCTCCATGGCGGAATCTCGCCTACAAGAGAGGAAAAGCCTACCGTAGCAGTAGAGGAAGAGAGCGAGGAGATAGACGGCATGGACAACATGGCGAGACCCAGCATACCATCGACGAGTGCGATCACGCGCCTACAGGATCGGCAACAGAGACATTGGGGAGACACCTCGACTCCACAGCCTGAGGTGAGGACACGGGGAGCGATTTCAACGGCACCCGAATATACTAAGGTGGCTAAGCAGGTGCGAGAGTGGGGCTTCCGGTTCGATGGACCAACGAAACCACTGAAGTTTTTGAACCTGGTCCCGAGAGCTATGCAGGAGTTGCTGAAAGGTATGGCGTTAAAATGGTACATTGCCAACAATAGACATTGGACGTCATGGTTGACCTTCCTCGCAAATTTTCAGGAGTATTTCTTACCACGAGATTACTTCGAAAATTTGAAAGGCACTCGGAGACGACAGGCTCTGGGAGAGCCGTTTAAGCTATATATGTTGGAAATGCAGACGCCAATGCGCCCACTACGCTATGCAGCGGAACGAGAGTTCAAATATATCTATAACAAAAACCTTCCCGACCTACGTGCATACGCTCGGCCGTACCACTTCCGCAGACTGACAGAGCTGATGCGGCTTGCCGATGTGTTCGAAGAGCTCAAAAAAGACCGTTCTGACTCCGATCCGCCCACATTGCCAGCAGAACTCCAGCATAGCATTTCGACACTCTATTGCCCAGTGGCCCTCTTGGCCACACATACGGCATGCTCTCGCTGGATCAGCTCCGTCAGGCTGCGGAATTGGTTGTAGATATAGTTGAGCTCTCGTTCCACTTCGTCCTTCAAATTTTCGAACTAATCTCTTGGTAGAAAATACTCATGAAAATTTGCGAAGGTCGACCATGACGTCCAATGCCTTTTGTTAGCTATGTATCACTTTAACGCCATGCCTTTCAGCAGCTCAGGCATGGCTCTCGGGACAAGATCCACCTCGAGGCCGAGGCCATCTCTCGCGATGTTGTCAATACCGTCTATTTCCTTGTCATATTCTTCTAATGCTACCGTTGGCACTTCTTCTCTCGTCGGCGAAATATGGCCATTTTGGTAGGCGAGCTCGGCGATCCGGAGTGAGTATGGGATTCGCCCCTCATTACTACTCACCCATTTACCAAACTGTCTTCGCATCGCGTCGAGTGTACCTGACAGGCTTACGGCAAACTCTTCTGTATACTCCGGGGTTCGGGTCAGATTGCATACATGCCTGCACGGCTATCTGCCTATCTGATAAAGCTGCCCAACAGTGTGAAGGTGGTGTGTGGTGTCCTTTGATGTCCCTCGATGTCATTCGATGTCCTTGTGTATCCCTGGATGTCCCTCGATTATCACTTTTCACTATCACTTGCATTGACTTGTACCTTCGCGTCTGTTTTGTCTGCTGTCTGCTGCCTTTCTCCTTTTATATGCCAGCGGCAGGCCCTGCTTCGTGGCGGACCGGGGCCTGCTTATGGGGCTCGTGCCCACTTAACGGTGCCATAGCGTGATCGTCCAGAACATTCCATCCGCCACAGCCTCGTTATCATGGTGCCACTGCATGTCTGGCGTGGGAGCGACTGAGAGAGCACAGCCGAGAACGGCTTAGTGGCTCGTCCGTGTGTGCGACACGAGCTCATTGCTGAATAGCCGAGTGCGACAGAGAGCCACTTCTGTGTGTGTGTTGCGTTTGTCCAACAGTTAATGAGCTTGCTGTGAGTAGTGATATATGTATTCACACACTTTACTTATATCCTGCACTTTATAATTGTATGTCTCATAAGATACACATTCCTTTGCACAGTAGTAATATAAACATAATTCAATAGCTATTCCCACCATAGGGGTTGAAACTGCCGACGTGGCACAAATCACGGCTCTCTCAATATTCGCCATAGCGATCATCTTAAGAGCCAACAGCTCATAGGTTTAAAATCTAATTAATAAAAGCTCAAAGCCGAGGTTTGCTAAACGTCTTCAGTTGTTAGCATAATTAGTCTAAATTTTTGTATCTACTCCGTAGTGTCGGATAAGTTCAAATAAATTTATATTTTTTAATAAACCGATTCTCGAAATACGTTATTGGCACAGCCGGTAGGATATCATAATAAATCGTCGTAAAAGTGAATCCGATCCTTTTCGATCCACTAAACAAAGATCCTTGAACGACCAAGAGATTCTTTGGGATTGAGCACGCGAATTTGCCGCAGAAGCATTCTGATTTCGAACTTTACCATTTTGGAAAGATTGATTGATATCCGCCAAAGAACCCGCGTGTGTTAGTTCAATCTTAATTCAACAATTAACAATCGTGAAATTGAAAATCACTTAGGACATAAGCCTTATACAAGCAGTCTGTGAACAATAATACAGTGAACATACATATAATACATCAGTATAGCAAATTACATAGTCTTACCCACGCACAATCACTAAACAACAACATCATGACATCAACAGCAAGCATGGAGCTATCAGAGTCTCACCTAAAGCAGGCTCTTGGACAACTCCGACAGCTACCAGTTTTCGATGGAAAGACGGAAGAACTCACTGCCATCATCAGTAGAGTGGACTTCATCATGCAGGAAATAAGACAGCACAGTGTGTTATTTGGAGCGATTGAGATGCAACTATCTGGAGCAGCTCAGAGAGTTTCGCAATTGACATCATCGAACACATGGATGGTGCTAAAACAAGCACTGATCGAGGAATTCACAACGCAAACACTCTATGAAGAACTACTATGAAGACTCTACAATACTCATAACAATGGAAGTATTCGTAAGTTTGTAGAAGAATTAGAATATAAGTCATTTGTAATATCTAACAAATAAATGTTAGAAAATAATACTCAAAATACTTTGTTGTACACAAATGCAATGAACAATAAAGTGAAAGATGTTATTACGAAAAAATTACCAGACAGAATTTTCATAACATTAGCTAGATACGATATAACTACGGCAAAGAAACTGAAACAAGTAGCACATCGTGAGGGACTATACGAAAATAATAAACCAGACAGTCCAAAGCCTCAAAACAATTCAAATAAGGGAAATAATCAAAACTATTACCCAACCACAAATCATTCAAATATATCAAATCCAAATATCAAACCAAGTAATAACAATGATAACAATCAATTATTACAAAAAAATTTAAACAATGAATGGGCAAAATTTCAGCTGTGTAATAGACACAGGTTCATCTATTAATTTGATGAAAAAAAACTTTTAAATTTTCCGATTAAACCTTGCCATTTAAATGTGCGAACAATTAATGGTGATGTGCAACTAAAGAAATCTATATCTTTAGCCCCAAGCAATCTTTGTCCGACCAATCTAAGTCTATTTACACATATTTTCCGAAAATTATGATATTTTATTAGGAAGAGAATATTTATAATCTTGCGAAGCAAGAATTAACTATAAAGAAAAAACAGTCATCTTAAGTAGATTATCCATTTCTTATGCGATATAATCGTGATGAGCCTGTTGAGGACAAGACCGCAATAAATTGCCTTGATCCGCCTCTAACGGAAGATAAACTGTTTAATTTTGCCATAAATAATGAGCTAAAAGAAACAAATGATATCAGATTAGAACATCTGAACGATGAAGAAAAAGATAATCTTACTAATATTCTTTTCGAGTTCAATGACATTCAGTACAAAGAAAGTGAAAATTTGACTTTCACCATTACAATTAAGCATGCCATTAAAACGAAACACGAAGATCCAATTTTTAAGCGTCCTTATAAATATCCTCAAGCTTACGACGAAGAAGTCGAAAAACAAATTAAAGAAATTATTGATCAAGGAATAATCCGAAAATCAAATTCACCTTATTGCTCACCTGATTGGATTGTGCCAAAGAAGAGTGATGCATCAGGTAAACAAAAATTCCGTATAGTCATTGACTATCTAAACTTAAATGAAATTACAATTGATGATAAATATCCTATTCCAGTCAGGGATGAAATATTAGACAAACTTGGAAAATGTCAATACTTCACTACCATTGACTTAGCAAAAGGATTTCATCAGATTCAAATGGATTCGCAAAGCATTCCAAAAACAGCGTTTTCAACTAAAAAGGGACATTATGAATATACTCGAATGCCTTTTGGTCTGAAAAATGCTCCAGCAACATTTCAACGTTGTATGAACAATCTATTAGAAGATCTCATCTATAAAGATTGTTTAGTATACATGGATGATATAATTATATATTCCACTTCATTGGAAGAACACTTATTATCATTAAAAAGAGTATTCAGTAAACTCAGAGAAGCGAATTTAAAATTACAACTTGACAAATGTGAATTCATGAAAAAAGAAACTGAATTCTTAGGTCACGTTATAACAACAGAAGGAATCAAACCAAACGAGTGCAGACTTCCTGACGCAGGGACAAGAACCGAGGCTGCCCAAAGCACTGTACGACGTATTAACAGTGGGCACCGGGCAAGCAATGCAAAGCCCAACTGAGAGAGCGAACAAGTTGGCAGAGGTGTTCCAGGTTGTGAGGCGCAGCTTGGAGAGAGCTGCACAGGATCAGGCGAGGCACTACAACCTGCGGCGGCGGCCATGGAAACCGGCCATTGGGGAACAGGTGTGGGCAAAGGAGCGACACCTATCCAATGCTGCAGACGGCTTCGCGGCCAAACTAGCACCACGATATGGAGGACCATATACTGTGGTCGGCTTCATCTCACCGGTGATGTGCAATATAGGGTCAGGAGCGGATAAGCGAACGAGGACCGCTCATATAGCCGACCTGAAGCCATACAAGGCTGCAGGTGAGGAAACGTAATTTTGCTTTTTATTTGTAAAATAAAAAGTAAAATTTCATTTATATATGAGAAGGGGAAAGCATTTGCAAAGCAAAAGCTAGAGCTTAAGTCAAATTAGAATGCGAGGAAGAACCAAAACAAACAACAACAAATGCTCGTATTTGCAAAGCATAAGCAAAAGCTAGGACTTAAGTCAAATTAGTATGCGAGCAAGAGCCAAAATAAACAACAACAAATGCGCGCACAAACGAAAATGCAAGGTAAGTTGCGGAAGAAGAGGGCAACGAACTGCCGAATGCAGCGTCACGCCTAGGCGTGCGCAGCAACAAGTGCACGCACCCATACGCATACAAAATCCAGTTCACCTTATTGCTCACCTCATGGATTGTGCCAAAGAAGAGTGATGGATCAGGCAAACAAAAATTCCGTATAGTCATGGACTATCGAAACTTAAATGAAATTACAATCGATGATAAATATCCTATTCCAGTCATGGATGAAATATTAGACAAACTTGGAAAATGGCAATACTTCACTACCATTGAGTTAGCAAAAGGATTTCATCAGATTCAAATAGATTCGCAAAGCATTCCAAAAACAGCGTTTTCAACTAAAAACGGACATTACGAATATACTCGAATGCCTTTTGGTCTGAAAAATGCTCCAGCAACATTTCAACGTTCTATGAACAATCTATTAGAAGATCTCATCTATAAAGATTGTTTAGTATACATGGATGATATAATTTTATATTCCACTTCATTGGAAGAACACTTATCATTAAAAAGAGTATTCAGTAAACTCAGAGAAGCGAATTTAAAATTACAACTTGACAATTGTGAATTCATGAAAAAAGTAACTGAATTCTTAGGTCACGTTATAACAACAGAAGGAATCAAACCAAACCCAACAAAAATTCTGCTATACAAAATTTTCCAATTCCAAAAACAACAAGAGAAATTTAATCATTTTTAGGACTTTGTGGATATTACAGAAAGTTTATTCCTAAATTTGCACATATTGTAAAACCAATGACTTTAAAGTTAAAGAAAGGAGCAACAATTAATATTAATGAAAGCGATTATATTTACGCTTTTGAAAAACTAAAAATATTAATTACGTCCGATCCAATATTATATTATCCGAATTTTGAAAAAACATTTTCACTTACAACAGATGTCAGTAATATATCTATACTGTAACAAAATCAAAAACCAATTTGTTATGCAAGTAGAACATTAAAAGAGCATGAAATAAATTAATCCGCTATTGAAAAAGAACTTTTATTGTTATCTATTGTTTGGGCCACTTAATACTTCAGGTCCTATCTATGTGGTAGAAAATTCGAGATCCTCAGCGATCATAAACTACTTGCTTGGCTTAATAACATAAAAGAACCAAACATGAAATTGCAAAGATTTGATTATAAAATAAAATTTGTACCAGGCGAAGAAAATTATTTTGCAGATGCTTTATTCAGAATTAAAGTAGAAGAAAATTTGTTAGGAGAAATTTATAATACTACAGCAGCAACTGTACACAGCGCTAAAGAAGACAACCAAAATTATATTTCGGTTACCGAAAGACCCATAAACTACTATAAACGACAAATAGAATTTGAAAGAAGCACTTCAAATGATGTTAAATTAAATCACTATTTCCATAAATCACAAATATTAATAAATTACACTGAAAAGACAAACGACTATGCCAAAGAAATAATTAAAGAATATTTATGTTCAAATAATAATGAAACCGATTTTCTTATTTTTCAAAAAACTTTCAATGAAATAATTAATTCCAATAACATTTCTAAAGTAATGAGATCCATTAAAAAATAGATAGATCTTCAATCATATGCAGAATTCAAAGAGTATATTATTGAAACATAGAAAATTATTACATCCAGGTATAGAGAAATTAACTCAATTATTTAAAGAAAAGTACTAATCAAAATCTTATTCCAAATATAATTAACGAATGCGAAGTTTGTTATATAGCCAAAACAGAGCATAGAGATACCAAATTAGCATTTGAACTAACTCCAGAAATTCATAATCCAAGAGAAAAGTATGTAATTGATTTTTACATGATCGATAATAAACAATTTCTATCTTGTATAGACATCTATTCCAAATATGCAACTTTCATTGAAGTAAATGAGAGATTGGTTAGAAGCCAAAAGAACTATTTTAAACATATTTAACGACATGGGAAAACCAATAGAACTAAAAGCAGATAAAGACTCAGCCTTTATGTGTTCCGCATTGCAAATTTGGCTGAAATCCGAAAGTGTAAATATTAACATTACAACAAGTAAAAATGGCGTTTCTGATATCGAAAGATTTCATAAAACAAAAAATGAAAAATGAAGAATTATCAATATTGAAACAGACACAAAACAAATCATAATACAACTGGTTGGATATATTTGTTTATGCTGGAACCCCAGGTTTAATACACAAATATATAAAACAAATCAAATTGAATCAAGTAAGAACGTTGCAGTCGGGCGCTACCGACTGCGTCAGAATCTGTTCCTGTTAAAGGTGTGTAGGCTCAATAAATATGTAGACCGTCCGTCCGTCTTTCCGTAAGTTTGACTGCGAGATTATTGAGATTCCTTTTTTGAGCATGTCTTTTACATCAATTTAGCTACAGTCATAAAATTTTACATATAGCTTTTTTAAAATAAAATACTATTTTGGTTTTTATATATTTTGGAAACTAGCTCCACATTTCACAAAATCAATTTAATATAAGTTCAGTTGCAAATAAAGCCACATTTACATTTTTTTTAATGTTTTAGGTAAAACCGTATTTTTAATAAAATATAAGGATTTATGCAGAAAGTTTTATCAAAATCCATTCAGTAACATAAAAGTTATAAAAAAATAAAAAAAAAATCATTTTATTAAATGATAATATCACGCGGCAGCGATAAGAATCGAGCCTGGGTCACGCGCTTCGCATGCCACCGACTCTACCCACTACACGACGGCGCCTCTTTCACGACTATGCGCCAAATTGAGTTTGGTGTGTTGATTTGGTTAAACAGACTTGCGTTGTGGTAGCAAAGACCCTGCTTCAATCGCCAGTTAGGTCAACTAGAATTTGTTTTACGGAGGCTTACATTATGATTATTATTATTTTTTTTTTCGTAAATTTAAATTTCATGAACAGTAACCCACATGTCAAATTTGGATGCTCTACGTCTAAGACTGTAGGAGATACAGTTTTACCCTATTTGCCACGCCCCCAATGGGCGTAGCTATATATAACATATATTTTTGGGTAGAGGTAGGATACTAGTATATATATTCCAAGTCCCAACTCTTTGACGGAAATATTGCCGAAATTATCACGGTTTTAGTAAAAGATATAGGAATTCCCCATTTGCCACGCCACCAGAAGACGTGGATATATAACTTTTGACTTATCTTAAGAGGAGGTCAACAGTATCCCACATGCAAAATTTGGACGCTCTGGCTCCAAAACTGTAGGAGATACAGTTTTATCCGATTTGCCACGCCCTCAAAGGGCGTAAATATCTGTAATATATATTTTTGATTCCGGGTGATCTACTTGCACATGTATTCCAAATTTCAAGTCTCTAGCTCTTAATACGCTCAAAATATTATAAGATTTATACAAATCGCTATATATATATTCCCGATTTGGTACGCCCCCAGAGGGCGTAGGTATATAACTTTTTGATCTAACTTAAGGGAAGGTCAACAGTAACCCACATGCCAAATTTGGATGCTCTAGCTTCAAAGCTGTAGAAGATATAGTTTTATCCGATTTGCCACGCCCACAATGGGCGTAGATATATAATCTATATCTTAAAACGTCCGCATGGTGTACACGAATATATATTCTAATTTCTTAGACTGCAATATTGACTTAAATAACAGCGCTTAAGTCTTAATAGATATAGCATAGGAAAAATACTCAAACTTGATCTGACGCGGATACACACGAGTATATATTCCTAATTACAAGTCTCTAGCTTCTATAGTGTCCAAATGCTGCGCGTTCATACAGACAGACGGACAGACAGCAAGACGGACATTGCACAAATCCAATAGACTCTTTTTCCCTTTGGGAACAGAGTCTAAAAATAGATACTAAGTACCGGCAGTCACCGTTAGTAAAATCAAAATCTACAAATCCTCTATAACACATTATAAATCGAAATTTCAAAAATAAAAAAAAAATCAATTAAAGTAAATATGATAATTCCAGATCAAATAATGACTCGAACAAAGAAGATAACCCATCATAAACTGACATCACTTATAATAATATTTATATTATCCTATTTTATACTGCTAATAAGAACCCAAAGCTTAGAAATAAATCCGATAAAATCAAAAAATGGTTCCCTAACATTTACAACAGGAATAATGAATTTACCTGTAAATTTTGAATATCATTATCTAACAATCAATATAACTAAAACTGAAGAAACTTATAATAATTTAGTAATGCAAACTGAAGAATTTGAAAAACTGACAAAAATAATATACTTAACAGAAAAACTTAATAGAGAAATGAACGGAATAAGATATAAGAATAATGAATTGACTGAAGTAATAAAAGCAGTAAACAGAGGTATAGAAGTTGTGAACAAGTTAAGTTTAACTCACGAAGGAGATCAAAAACTTGCAAAACTGATTTTCAATCTAAGAGAATTTACTGAATATATCGAGGACATAGAACTAGGAATGCAATTAGCAAGACTGGGTATATTCAATCATAAATTATTAAAATATAATCCACTATCACATATAAACGCTGAAAAAATATTAAATTTTAAAACATCAACTAGGTTAAAAACCACCACAAGCGAAATTTTGATCATTTCCCATATTCCACGCGAAATCGTTAATACACTACTTTTCGAAACAATTCCTTACCCCAAAGAAAACAAAAATATTTTGACAGAAACGATACATGACAAATACTTTGTTGAAAATAATAAATCATTTACTGCAAAATCTTAAGATCTAGTAATGAATAAATTTATAACAGGAATTTTAAATTAAGAAAAAACAGAATGTAGATATTCACAAAATCACAAAAGTTACGATTTTAAATATGTAGAGCCAAACAATATGTTAACATGGAATTTGCCAAAAACTATTTTGAATCAAAATTGTCTTAATAGAGAAATAATCATTGAAGGTAATAATTTAATAAAAGCATTCAATTGTCCAATTCAACTAGGCGAAATTTTAATCACAAATACTATGTTAGATTACAAACAGTTTAAGTAAGCAATAATGTAAGTAAACTAGAACAAATATCCTATATTCAAACTAAAGAAATTTTACAAGAACACACAAAAATGTACAACACATTCAAATTATAACTTTAACTACATTAACTATAATTGTAATCACATTAACATTGTATTTTATTTATAAGTATAAAAATATACCACACAAAATTATCATAAATTATAAGAACCAAAAAGAATCCACCCCCGATACACAATCAAAAGAAGAAGTAACAGAAATGAAAAATGAAAATATTGTAATAGAAAATGATCCCACATTATATCCTAAATTATCCGCCTGAGGACAGTCTAAATTTTTAAGGGTGGGGAAGTGACATATGTATTCACACACTTTACTTATAACCTGCACTTGACAATTGTATATCGCATAAGATACACATTCCTTTTCAACAGTAGTAACATAAACATAATTCAATAATCAAATAGTGACAATAACAATTCTGGCTTCCCACGAACTTATCAATTATTATAAACAACTGCCAGAATCGCTATTCCCACGATAGGGTTGAAACTGCCGACGTGGCACAAATCACGGCTCTCTCTGAATATTCGCCTCTCCCAAAGAGTGATCATCTTAAGAGCCAAAAGCTCCAAGGTTTAAAGTCCAATAAATAAAAGCTCAAAGCCGAGGTTTGCTAAACGTCTTCAGTACTTAGCATAATTAGTCTAGATTTTTGTCTCTACTCCATAGGGTCGGATAAGTTGAAATAAAGTTATATTTTCTTAATAAACCGATTCTCGAACTACGTTATTATATATCCACTTCTATGTAGTTATATATCCAACTGGGCTCTCATATGGCTCCTCACAATATATGTATGTACTAAATATATATACAAACAATGATCAACCCAAATTTGTTTATGCTTCTGTAGCGAGCTGACTGGGATCATTCACACATCCAAGCATTTTATGCACCACAAAAAAGCAATTAATAACTCTTCTGTTTATTTAATATGTCGCCCCAACATACACATCCATATAATGATACCCCCTCTCTACCCTGACTTTAAGAAATGTACCGCAATATTGTTTATAAATATGAAGCCTCACAATCTTTTTTTTTGGTTTGAATTGTTCTCTGACGACTTTTACAATCTCATTAGGCTAAAATTTAATTGGCTCGGTCGCAGTTTGGATGTGAGCTTGTGCGGATTGTAGTACAAATGAATTGGTTGCAAGATTTGGTTGAAACACATTTCGAAGATGAGAAGCAAATGTGCTGCCTCTGTCTTCGTTGCTGCGGGACCAACTGCCAAGAGAGTTTCTAATGGGAATGACTGGTTCAGTCGGCGCGCTAACACTTGGGCGAGCTTTCCAGAGTGCATGCTTTGTACTGGTTGGCGATAATTGCTCTATGTACTTGTGTTGTGTGTTTTCTTCTTCTAGCTTAAGAGCCCTGGTGAGTATCCGTGTAGCTTCCTTAAGTAGTTGCTTTGATGATGGCGATTTGTGGCACTGTCAATTACGTAGCAATCGTCGCCTTTCCAGCTCAAGTTTTTCAATTTGCAAATTATTTTTAGGTTGGTTGGTTTGCACATTCCTCTCTCTCGTTGAGATATTTTGCTGCAATGAAAAAAGATTCCAGTGGGTCGAAAGAACTGTCAATTTCGGCTTCGATGTTGAGCCGCTCGGCTAAAAAGATGTGGGAACTCACATATTTCGTGTACATAAGCCAAACGGTTCTGTGCTTTCTGGGCCTATGTGGATGATCTACGATTCCCGGACATTTTATAGAACGGGAGAGAGGTCGGATGATAAATCCGGGAGTGCTTCGGCGCTTATCAGATTCCGTGCAATCGCTCTCCAAGAGAGTTATAAAAGTTCGATAATTAATCTTCAGAGATTGAAAAGCGCGGCAGGCAGAAAATAGCGGCTATGTAAAGTTTGCCTTTGTCCGCGTGTACGCTTATAGAAGTAGATAATTCTTGAATTATAAGTCACTTTATTGTAGTTAATGTCTTTATTTAATTATGTTAACACTGTGTGCAAGCGACCAAAGTGTCGTGCGATCAGCCAAGATAACAATTGCTATTACTAAACACTGTATGCAAGCGATCGAATATCGTGCGACTAGCCAACAATAGTATAGCACTCGATAGTTTGTTAACAAATGCGAGCAAGGGACCAAGGTCCCTTTGCACTGTGTGCAAGCGACCAAAGTGTCGTGCGATCAGCCAAGATAACAATTGCTATTACTAAACACTGTATGCAAGCGACCGAATTTCGTGCGACTAGCCAACAATAGTATAGCACTCGATAGTTTGTTAACAAATGCGAGCAAGGGACCAAGGTCTCATGCTGTCCGCCAAATATATAATATGATAATGCGAGCAAGCGACCAAATGTCGAGCTGTCCGCCACAGATCAATTTATAGACTATTAATATATGCCGGCTTAGCAATGCGGCTGCAGTGAGAGTGCGAATTAGGATGAAAGAGGGGAGCATGAAAGGCAGCGATTAGCTTAAGAGAGAGAGCAGCAGCCACATGAACAGCTGCTCTTCCAATTGTTTTACTCTTTTCAAGACATGTAGGAGGACCACCATTCAAGAAATGCGCTGGGGTAAATACGTCTAAATCGGCTGGATTTTCTGAATTTGAAACTAAAGGCCTTGAATTAGTGATAGCAGTGATGTGGTAGACCAGTGTGCGCAGTTCATCATATGCCAGGATGGAGGGTCCAACAGATTGGTAGAAGTGATGATTGGCGATCTTCACTGCCGCTTCCCATAATCCACCAAAGTTGGGGGACCTTGGAGGGATGAAGCGCCAGTCGATAGAATCAGTCAGGCAGAAATTCATTACCGCATTTTGATGAGCATCTGACAGGAATAGCAGCTTTAACTCCTGAAACTCATTGCGGGCTCCAACAAAGTTTGTGGCATTGTTAGACCAAATCTGACTTGGCTTTCCTCGCGTACATATAAATCGCTTGAAAGCCAACAAAAATGCAGCTGTAGTCAAGTTTCGTTGATGAAAATGCGTGATGATGGCACGCGTCACCGGAAGCTTCCGGGGCAAGATGATTGGATGGCGACAATCAAAATCCAAGGAAGAGTTTTTCAAACGACCACCTACACGTAACAAACCATTTTTATAAAAAAATGGCGACAGGTAGGCCAGGCAGCTAGTTGGCTGCACCTTGCCGTTAGTTTGAAACTCTTTGATGAATGCCGATTACTGACTCCGTAGAATTGGCGATTGAACGATTCAGCTTGCGCTCCAAATGACAAAATCTGCGCCGTGCCTGTTGTAACGATTCTCCCAGCAGCTCACAATTGGGCTTGACAGGCAATCAAACCGAGTATTGGCCAGTCGGTAGTCGATTGACGTTCTTTGCAAAGTGTGCCTCGCAGTCCAATTATTCCTTGTTGGCCTTTACGACAGCCTCACTGCAGCTCTCGACCTCCCAGAATCGTCTATGAAGTCATATTTGATATTAGAACAGCATTCTGATGTCGATCGTCGCCTCCAGAGACAACCCAACCAAGCCGCGTCTTTTGAATTAGTGGTAATCCAGGCATAGAAGCTCATAAAACAAGCTGGAACCAATGACCAAATCTATCCGCTGTGACTTGTCGGATGCAAGATCAGTCAGAGTTATGTTGGATGGTATGTTCCAATTGCTTGTGTCCACATTGACTCTTGGCTGCCTGCCAGGTATGCTGGACACTACCAAGGCAGTGATATTGGTTGCAAGCTCCGAAGCATGAGCCCGAAGACTGAGTTGAACAGCTGTCGCCAAGACCTCAAACAATCGAAGACGACCTCGTCCTTTTTAGTTGCAATTGGTTGGCACATCTGGCAGTAATAAGATGCAGCTGAGAATCGGAATCCAAAAGGGCACGACATGGAACGAAGGCGTGATGAGAGTATTAGATATGTTTTCGGAAGAGTTCGATACTTTTTCCGTGCCAATCGCGAAGTGCTGGAGCTGCTGAGGTCGGGATGACTATCAAACGTGATTTCCATTTTCCATATCCACCACTGAAAGTAGGCAGTCTTACTGGTGGCAGTGCTGGACGTAGCTTCGATTGATTGAGTGTGGAGCTAAATGGCATTTAAGCTTCTCGGGATTTCATTTCTGACAGAACTGATGATTAAACAGACATTATCAACTCATCAAAGTTCGTGCGCAGATCACAGTTCATTTCGCCCACATCTAGCTCTTCTAGGCCGTCATGTGCCTTATCGGATTTGTGTGTCCTTTGGCAGGAGGTGCTTTCTCTTGGGAATCCAGAAAGCAAGCTATTGTAGCACTCAGCAGCACGGAGGCTGAATACATAGCAAAAGAAGCAGTGTATTTGCGGAATCTTCTTATTAGTTTGGGACTGATGGCATCTGATGCAGCGATGCAAATTTATGGCGATAACATTGGTGCTCAGCTGTTGGCAAGGAACCCAATGTTTCATGCTCGGACAAAGCACATTGATGTAAAGGTTCATCATCTACGTGAGGTACTTAAGGAAGGCGTCATCGATATATCATATGTACCAACAGACGATATGATTGCAGGTGTACTAACAAAGAATTTAGCTAGAGTTAAGAATTCCAAATTTGTATCCGCCTTAGACTTAAAAACTCCTGTAATGTAATGTTTTGGTAGGACATGGATTGTGTTGAGGAGGAGTGTTAAAAGATTGTTAATGCAACCCTGACAACACAACACATGATCACAGTTTCACCACGAAGCGCTACAGCCCTGCATAAAGGGTATAGAGTTATACTTCACTTCTCTGTTGAGTGTGGCTTTGGAAAAAACGTCTTTATGACAAAACTATCATTGTAACTTTTATATTCATATTCATTCTCAAAAAACTTAAGACAACATAAACAATAACTTTCAACAATATTTGTATGAACCATCCCCATACAAAAACATATAGCACGTAAAGCTAACAAATACCTCAACTGCTTCAACAAAATTTATAAAAAATTATACACATCTGCCTATTTGAGGCGTGGCAAATGTGGGAAAACAATCTTCAAAAGTTGTACAGCTAAAGCAAGAAAATTTTACCTTTAGCTCAAAAATTAGAAAATTCGTCAATTAGTAAATATGTCCTTGTTGAGGACCAGAGACTGGTTGATCGTGGTTGAAGGGGGCTTCTGGTTTTCAATAGCCTCAAGCAAATTTATTCATCAAATCAAAGATAGGTCTCTTGTACTGCTGATGAACTGCTCCAAGAGGGACAGAGCTAATTTGGAAAGCTTTGATGTAGAAATGAATACGAGAATGTCATCCAAATTCTCAGTATTGACGTCGAAATGCACCAAAGCGGTCAGACAATGGTGTTTTGCAGCTCTTTAAGCGCTATCCCGGCCTCTTGGTGCATGGAGGTCAAACTGAATTGCCTGTTCACTAAGAGCCGCTTGTTTTCAAACCGCACTGTTAGCATGTTCCAGGGGGATTGGAATCACTCATTAGTGAGAGGTGATTTGGAAACGATACCCTTGGCATCACCAATCGAGTTATGGTGTAAGTTCAGGTGAAACAACTTTTCACAGTTGTTAGGCTTATATTATGCACATACATCGCTGAGAATAAGTCCCTGAAGGTAGACATTTCTGTGCCTCAGGGTGGGAGATCGCAATCTCGCGGAGTGGAGGGCAAATAAATTAGAGGAGCGCTCTGTGCAGCCGTGTTCGATACGTTCTCCGAAATTGGCTGCGCACAGTGCAAGGATCGTAAGAGCAGCTTAGGAGTCGAAACTGAAATGTTTCGGGTGCTTGTTTCAGATGGCTTTCTGCTTGGGGAAGGCTTGAGGGCCACTGTGGGAGGAGAAGCAGAGGTGGTTAGCAGTTGGAATCGGAATCTCGCCCCAGTTGGCATAATATGCTAAAATAGCAATTAACTATTGTAGTATACCCGTTTGGATACTAGTATGCCAATAAAATAACTAGTAGAGGCTGGGAACTGTAAATTCAGAGAGTGCTGGACAAGCATTGGCGACAATAAAATGGAACTCACGGCTACGTCGCAAATGGCACTCATACACTCCAAGATTTGCGAATGCTGCTCTATCTGCTAAAGCTGCCCACCAGTATTCTGTCTTGGTGGCAGTTGAGGTCCTGTGGTTTCCATTCATGTCCCTCGATGTCATTTGATGACCTTGTGTGTCCCTAGATGATCACTTTTTCACTTGCACTTGCGTTGACTTGCACTTTGACAGACGGACAGACGGACGGACAGACAGACGGACAGGGCCAAATCGACTCAGCTCCTCGCCCCGATCAAGAATATATATACTTTATGGGGTCTACCACGCCTCCTTCTGCCTGTTACATACTTTATGCAAAACCATTATACCCTGATTTCCCATTTTCAATGGGTTTAGGGGATAATTATATATATCCACCTCTTGGGGGCGTGGCAAATCGGAGAAAACTATATCTTCCAAAGTCTTATAGGTACAGCTTCAAAATTTTATATAGGTTACTGTTTCCCTGCTTAATAGATTGCCCAAAAATGATATATATCCAATTGTTGGGGGCGTGGCAAATCGGGAAAGTCTATATAACATAACTCCGCCAATATTTTGGACGCTGTTAAAGCCAGAGACTTGAAACTAAGACATATATTTGTATCAACCACAACCAGAAAAAAAAGATAAAGAATACATATCTACGCCCATTAGGGGCGTGGCAAATCGGAAAAACTATATCTTCTACAATTTTACACCTATAGTTCCAAAAATTGACAGACGTTAGGCTTGACCGTTTCGACAAAATTATGAAAAATTATATATATTCGCCTCTTGGGGGCGTGCCAAATCGCAGAAAACTATATCTTCCAAAGTCCTATAGGTACAGCAAAATTTGATATATAGGTTACTGTTGCCCTGCTTAATAGCTTGCTCAAAAATTATATATATCCAATTGTTGGGGGCGTAGCAAATCAGAAAAAACCGTTTCTATATCCTTTGCAATTGCAAGGGTATTTCTAAACTTCGGCATGGGCGAAGTTAGCCCATCCCTCTAGTTTTTAAATTTAATTTCTTTTCAAAGTCATTGTACTTTTTGACTGTACTGAAGGGTATTTAAGTTACATATATATGTAAGTGCGTACAGCTGTAGTATTGCCAGGCAAAAATTTTGTCGCGCAAAACAAAAGAAAAATGGAAGGTGGGTTTGAAAATTGCACGGGTTTGAGTAATTAGACTACTAAATCTACATATAGATATATTTGGCTTTGGATGCTACTCTTGCAGGCTCAACGATGTCTATGCGGCTAGACTGATTCAGTCTGTTAGAAGTCCTACTCTTTTTATTGGGAAAATAGCTCAAGCGCTGATGAAGACTTGAGGAGACCACGCCGCTGCCGCGTTCAAGTGTTTATGAACACGTCGGTTGCCCCAATCAGCTGCTACGTTAAAGGGCTGAGGAGCTCATTGATTGATGGAATCCACTGCTGCACTCAAGTTCTACCGGACTTATCAGTTGGTCCAATCCGCTCTATTTGTGAGCGTGTAGGTATTACACACCAACAACTATGATATGTACAGAGTTTTTTATACCTTTGTAAAAAGGGTTTATTCATTTTGGTCAGAAGTTTGCAAGGCACAGAATGCTTCCTCCTCCGACCATACAAGGTATATATATTCTTGAACAGCACGACGAGCTGAGTTTGTATAGCACCTGTCGGTTTGTCGGTTTGTCTGTCTGGAGCAACGCAATCTCCTCCGAGACATGGACCAAAATAATTCACATGTTTAGCTATGGCCGACCCTCAGTCGGTCTCACCTTTAAGGCAATTTATGGAATAAGAGTCTTATTTTCGTTAATTTATGCAAAGATTCTCTTGTTTCATGAAGCCATTTTATATTTTGACATCGCAAAAGAACAAGTTTGTCTGAAAGCCAGTACATGAATTAATAAGACAAAAAGTTAATTCTATCCTTATACAGAAGGGAGTTTTAGTTTTTTGACCCGCAATATCCAAACGTGTATATGGTGCCATCTTACTACATAAAATCGACAGCAAGCCTCTTGTCATTGACTTTCAGTAAGGCTGCTTCACCTGCTGAGTCACGATACCATTTTTATGAACTAGACATTCTTGCGGTTGTTATGGCTATAAAGCATTTTCGGCATTATTTGACATGTAGAGATTTTGTTGTTTTTAGCGATTGTAATTCAGTTTATGTTAACAAATTGTGATTATTCAAGTAGAAATTTTGAATTTTTATAAAAACATGATTTGTGGCTAAGAGCTGTTTTAAAATTTTTGTAACCGGGCTTGGATATTAGAAAATCTAGCTCCAAAATTGCTAATTCGGCAACACTGATCATATAGCGACTCCACTACTTCTGTATTTGTGTGTCCGTGTGAGATAGTAATAAAATGGTTTAAAAAGAAGCTGTTAAAAGAGACTGTAATTGAAGAAAAGCTGTTGAAAGACACAGTAATGAAGTAATTGAAATTGAAGTTGTTGAAAGAGACTGTAATGAAATGATTGAAAAAGTAGCTGTTGAAAGAGACAGTATTGAAGTAATTGAAAGAGAAGCTGTTGAAACGGACAGTAATGAAATGATTGAAAAAGAAGCTGTTGAAAGAGCCAGTAATGAAGTGATTGAAAAAGAAGCTGTTGAAAGTGAGAGTAATGAAATGATTGAAAAAGAATGTAATATGTTTGGCATTGTACTGACATACGCCCAACCCAACCTAATATTCTGAAATATAACAGACACTTTGTCGTTTTGCATACAAAACGCAAACATATAATCATCCAGTGCAATTGTAATCCGATCGGCCACTTATGTGTGGACCGACCAAGGCACGTGGGAAATGCCGCGTCTGCACTTTGCAGTTTTGCGAGCCAGTGATTGCCTTATGTATATGATATATGTATATGTCTTATGCAAGTTAAATTCATGAGTAACTCAATGTTACATATGATCTTTATTTAGGTTCATGTGTGACCCAACATCACACGTAATGTCCCCATCTTAATCCAGTCTCCATCTTAAGGAAAATCCGGCGTGATGATCTGTAGCATGTGGACCCCGTCCCCCAGCTCCTAAAACTGAACCTAGATTCAATCGTTTCTCCCATATTGAAGCTTGAGTTCTCTTCCAACGCCTGCTCGGCTTGTCGACTAGTTTGCGTCAGAATTGCAGGCATCCCAATTCGAACTGGGAGTTGCGCAGCACCAATGCTGAACATTGAGGGGTATTAACTCTTCCCCCTTTGAAGATCTGCGTCCCGCAGATTAGTGACTTTTTGACGCTGCCGTACCGGTAGGCTGTGCCTCCAGCTCGTTGAAGTTATCTCCCTTGGTAGAGGTCATCTTCCTCCATACTATCCAGAGCTCCAGATAGCTACAATTATTGCCATTATTTTTTCTGTTAAGATTGAGAATATAAAATTATTAGAAATTTTTGAAATCGTTTTTAGGTTTCTAAAGCTAAAGTCGTGGACATATTTTAATGATAGTTTATATCCTACAGCGGTTACTTTAGTGAGTACGGCAGGCATGGCCGTTAGATGGGTTGTTGAAAAACTGCTGTATGATCTGTTCGTTGTCATACTGCACTAGAAATTTCGGCGACAGTTGATAGTTCCCCGAATCCGCGTTGTAATAGTCATCTTTGCGATACCATCAGCAGCTCATTCCAGAAAGTGGGTTACCAGCGTTCTGATTCTCCGATCGGTGATTAGCCGAGACTCGTCAGATGTGTTGTCTATGACCTGTTGTGGCTTGTTGATGAGGAACGACTATCTAAATATATGGATAGCTCGTGGTGTGGATGAACACCAATCTTTGGATGGAATTGTCGCTTAATTTTTGCATTTTTTTTATACTTTGTTTTGTGTTTTTTTTTGTGATTTTTAATTGTGATTTTTTTTTTAATTGTGATTTTTTGTTATTGTTTGTGGGTCTTGTAATTGTTTGTGTTTTTTTTGTAAATATTGTTTTTTTTTTTTCGTAAATTGTATAGCGTGGTGTTTCACTCACAATGCGCAGATTCTAAATATAATAAGGATTATTTTAGTTATAATTTTTTTAATAATTTGTTACGTATTAGCTGTTTCTAATTAAAACCTTGCTCGTGAATGGTGAGTGCCGTGTGCGATTTGTGCGTGTGCGTATTTTTTTATTTTCTTTTTTCGAGATTATTTTCTTTTAAATTTTCAATTTTACACAGATGTTATTCCTTTATAAATTTTCAATTTATGACGATTCTGTTCGAACTTGATCGGGTACTAGGCACGGTGGACCGTATTTTTCCTTTTTAGCATTTCGCCTACTAAGGTACGGCTAAGCACACAACCCACTAGGCAACTCATACAGTGCTGGTAACACCGAGCGTATCTAGTAGGCTACCCCTGACCACTTTTTTATGTTATATTTTGTTATTATATTATATTGGAGCCGTTCGCAAACAAGTTGCCGCAGCGGTTGTCGTTTATATTACTTTATTATGCAACGTTTTGGTTCGCTCGTGAATTTAAAGCCATTTGGCAAACCACCGCAGCGGTTTTTTTTTTTTTTTTTTTTTTAGGTTCCCATACCGGGAATTGAACCCGAGTCTTCCGGGTGAGAGCCGGATATCCTGACCACTAGACGATATGGGAAATTGTTGCTTATTGTTTTGTTATGATAACGCATTTACGCTCGTGAACATGTTATCTGTTCGATTAGGAACAGGCAAGTCACCGCAGCGGGTCCGTTATATTTTTAGTTATAGCGAAGGTTTTACGCTTGTGGATTTGTTTTTAGTCGCATTTAAGACAAACACCACCACCGCAGCGGGTAATCGCTCGTATATTTTGTTCTTGAACTTTTTCGTTTCTTTAATTTTTTATTATTTTTTTTATTTTTTTCGCACATAGCACCGCATTTACGTTCACCAACTCACGTATTTCATTTACTCACGTATTTCACTTACTCACGTATTTCACATATTGCTCTTATGAAATATAGGTCCCCATCTAATATTAGATGGGTCCCTGCTCGGGCGCCAGTTAAATTCATGAGTAACTCAATGTTACATATGATCTTTATTTAGGTTCATGTGTGACCCAACATCACACGTAATGTCCCCATCTTAATCCAGTCTCCATCTTAAGGAAAATCCGGCGTGATGATCTGTAGCATGTGGACCCCGTCCCCCAGCTCCTAAAACTGAACATAGATTCAATCGTTTCTCCCATATTGAAGCTTGAGTTCTCTTCCAACGCCTGCTCGGCTTGTCGACTAGTTTGCGTCAGAATTGCAGGCATCCCAATTCGAACTGGGAGTTGCGCAGCACCAATGCTGAACATTGAGGGGTATTAACTTGCATATACAAATATACATAATATATGCTCTTGTACTGTCGCCGCTTCTAGCGACAGAGCATTATAAATTTAAGAAGACTATGTACTTTAGGATAAGCAATATAAATGAATAAAGAATATGGTCATTCGATCAAAACCAACAGAACGAAGCATACGTTTCTGAATCTACATAAAAACAACTGCATCACGTTACATAGCGACCGTGACATATTCACGAAGACTGCAAGGCAGTAGAAAAAAATAAAAATAATAACGACCAACCACTGGCAAAAGAAGAAAACTAAGTGACATTACATACATTAAATTAGGTAAATGTAATTTAGGCCAGTTGGTGTGTTGTGATGTGAAGTGACACACAGCAGCGATGCTCTAAGAGCCGCAAAATAAAACATTAAATGCCAGTGTAAAATGTAAAAATAAACGTAAAGAAAAGTAGCCATAAAAGTGCCTATAAAATACTTACTTAACGCTTTTATAAAAGAAAAAATATATTAAAAAAAAAAACTAACGAATATATAAATGAGCAGTAAGGAAACTCAGCTAGTAGAATCTGCTCCTGTTGAGCAAAGGGATGCACCAACGCTTCAAGAAGCTTTGGAGGTGTATCCGAACGCGGGACCACGCCCACTCACAATAGCTGAGTACAGGGCACGGCAACAGAAGAAGACGAAACCACAAACTAGACGTGGAGGGAAACGTAAGCGTCTACTCCAGCAACGCCGCCTGGGGAAAGAAATGCTGAACACATACACCCTGGAGGAAGACCGGCAACGCTGCAAAGAGCGTATACAAAAACTGGATAAGGAACTTCGCCAATGTGCGAAGTAACGCAAAAGGGCTGCAATCAATTGCCAATGCCCCACTTTGCCATAATTTAAGCTCTAACTATCAAGCCGGTGCATTTTCAAATGCTGCTTGAGAAAAACTAACATCTGATAGGCTTTCTCTATTAACACATACGATTGGACTTTGGTTTATATTTAATTAATTATTGTGAGCCAATCGTATGACAACTAACAAATAACTTTTCCACGTCTCTGGCGCTAAGTATTTTACTCAGCAGCTTAATAAATGTTTTCATTCGTTCAATTTAAAAAAAAAAAGAAAAATTTGTTTTAAAAAAATTTAAAAAAAATAGTTTTTTATGCTTTCAAACTCTATCTCAAAGGAGGATAATTTAGTAGCAGTAGGAAAAATGTTGGACCATCAGTCCAAAGTAGCGGACTCCACCGCAAATGTTATTAACAATGTCGAAACTGCTTCAATCGATTTAAAATTAATAACAGTCCTGATCATAATAATTGTTGTTTTGCTACTGGCAAACACATTAGCGAAGCTCTATAAGTTGCACAATAGATGCATAAAGAAAAAATATTTGAGCAGAGCCGATGATCTGGACAAGGTCTAAAAAAAATATAAAATGCAAAACAAAATTGATGAAATATTCATCAACAACCCTTCCTTTATAATAAACGCTATTTACATTTTACGGTTGCATCGTGAGTATATTACAATATACCAATTCGAAAACGAATATATGACTACATATGATACGCAATTAAGCCCTCTAATTACCTGTAATCCAACAGAAAAGGGTATTGTGTTATCTACATTACCATATGTAAAGATAAAAATGTTACATGATAAGCACCCCATACTGGGTACAGCCACAGTAACATTAGTATGTTTACATAGGTAGGAATGTACGCATACATAATAAGTTATGGAATGGAATGAATTAGCGAAACAGATAAACTCATTTAAAGAAAAATTTGAGAAATCTTAAATGTATCAATAAAGATGCACTAATAAAAGTAAATACGCTAATTCACCATACCACAATACTAATCACTGAATATAATAATAACAGTGAATTGGTAGCTTCAAACAACTCACTAGTCAAAAGACTAGAACACGTAGGTAATAGGCACAACATTACGTTAAAAATACCTAAAAGCCTTTATTTTCCAATTGAATTTGACCCAAATCAATTCCAAGATTTCGATGGGTCAAAACCAATAGTTGAAATTGAAGATAGAGCGGAAAGTTGATATTTGGATACCCTCGAAGAGGAAGAATTGAAAATACAATGGCACAAACCATAGTCGAATTCTTAAAGCTAGCTTCATCTTTAGTCCCAGACTTTGATAGAAAAGCTGAAAATTTTCAAAAGTTATTTGGATGGCATTGAATCTAATAGATTCAATTAAAAGGCAACAATGAACTTTCCGCCGTAAACCTAATAAAGACAAAAACTCAAAGGCCATGCCAGAAATCTTATTAGATTGAATAGAGCAGTCAATCATACATGTATATTATTCCATATAAATTTCATTTACTTCATTCAGATTTCGCAATCCCTTGCGATGGAATAATAGGAATAGATTTTATTAAAAGATTTAATTGCCAGTTAGATTACAATATTTCCGAAGATTGGTTTATAATAAGAGCACAAAACCTAACGTATCCCATTTATGTTCCAATAACATTTAGTTCTGGTAATAATTCAACCCTTCTACCAGCAAGATCCCAAGTGATACGTAAAATAGAGTTGTCTTCAGCAGAAGAAAACATTTTAGTTCCCAATCAGGAAATTAAACCGGGTGTTTACGTTGCAAACACAATTGCAACAACCCAAAAAGGCTTTGTCCGATTCCTAAATACAACAAATACATGCCATATAGTAGGCATTAACAACTCAAAATTTGAATCACTTTCGAACTTCGAAGTAGTTCAGAAATATCAATATTTAAAAAAAATTTTCCACCATTGTTTAAGAAATAACTTGAAGAATTATGCACCCAGTACAGTGATGTGTTCGGACTCGAAACCGAACCAATCACAACAAATAATTTCTATAAGCAAAAATTGAGACTTAAGGATGATGAACCCGTATATGTAAAAAACTATCGATGTCCGCATAGCCAATTAGAAGAAATCCAGTAGCAAGTTGGAAAGTTAATTGAATAAAATATTGTTGAACCATCTGTTTCACCATATAACAGTTCACTTTTAGTAGTTTCAAAGAAAGCCCTTCCAGGCTCTGAAAAGAAAAAATGGCGATTAGTAATTGACTTATCTGTTTAAAACATCGAACACTTGAAGTGATAACTCAAGAAATATAACGTCTTTTTCAACGAGCAATGGCTCATATCGTTTCACGCGATTGCGTTTTGGTTTAAAAATAGCGCCTAATTCATTTCGGAGAATAATGACAATAGCATTCTCAGGCCTTGAGCCTACCCAAGCTATCCTTTACATGGATGATTTAATCGTTATTGGTTGTTCTGAACAACATATGAATAAAAATTTAGAAGAATATGACTTTACAGTGAGAGTATCTGAGTAGGAAAGATAATTTTGTAGCAGACGCTCTTTCACGGATATCAATATCCGAACTAAAAGACATGAACAACAAAGTCCTGAGAGTCACTACCAGGCAACAAAGTAGAGTCCAGAAAAACTGCGCGAGTGTAATCAAGAAGAAATTTTTGCCAATGGCAAAATCTCTCAAGTCAGTACCAATGACGAAGTACGTAAAATAGTGACATTGCGAATAACCGAAACGATATGTTGGTTAAAACATGGAAATAAAGTTATAGCGAGAATTGATGTTGACGATTTATATACCAATGGAACTCTTGATAAGGTCAGCTTTTCCAAAGGCTTGAAATGCAAGCCGGTGTGCTTGAGATCAGCCAACTCAAAGTGGCACCGAGCGAAAAGATCTTTGAAGTAATTTTAAAAGATACTTTTAATAACATGGGCAATAAAATATTAAATTCATTAAGAGTAGCGCTACTCTAAGGGTAGCGCTCTACTACTTAAATGCCAAAGAAAAAGAAGCAATACTGCCTACATTTCATGACGATCCCATACAAGGAGGTCATTCAGGTATAACAAGAACGCTAGCAAAAATCAAAAGACACTACTACTAAAACCAGATTATAACTGATATATGCAAGTACATGAAGATCAAAAATCTAACATCTACAGCATATCACCACCAGACTTTAGGGACAATAGAACGAAGTCATAGAACATTCAATGAATATATTCGTTCATACATATCAGCAGACAAATCCGACTGGGATGTTTGGATACAATATTTTACTTATTGTTACAACACAACACCCTCGGCATGCATGATTATTGTCCACACGAACTGGTATTTGGAAGATTACCAAGACAGTTCATAGATTTTAACAAAATAGAAAGAGTAGATCCTTTTTTTCTCCATACAATTATTGGCAAATTAAACAATTTTAAGAAAGAACGAACGAAAATTTTTATTTAAAAAAATAAAAAAATAAATTTTTAATAAAAGACGTAATTTTTTTTTTACTTTTCCTCACCATAATATATATAACTATTAAATAAGAAAACACAAAACAAAAAAAAAAATTTTTTTAGATTAGACTAATACTAACAAATGTATGTTATATTAAATGACTACATATAGAATATTACGTTATTTGTTTAAAAAGGGAGGTGTAGTATGTTTGGCATTGTACTGACATACGCCCAACCTAATATAGTGTATTCTTCAATATAACATAGTGACACTTTGTCGCTTTGCAAACATAACGCAAAAATATAATCATCCAGTGCAATTAAAATCCGATGGCCACTTATGTGTGGAGCGACCAAGGCACGTGGGAAATGCCGCGTCTGCACTTTGCAGTTTTGCGAGCCAGTGATTGCCTTATGTATATGATATATGTATATGTCTTATGCATATACATATATACATAATACATGCTCTTGTACTGTCGCCGCTTCTAGATACAGAGCATTATATATTTAAGAAGACTATGTACTTTAGGCTAAGCAATATAAATGAATAAAGAATAAGATCATTCGATCAAAACCAACAGAACGAAGCATACGTTTCTGAAACTACATAAAAACAACTGCGTGACGTTACAAGAACCTGTTCAAAGAGACAGTAATGATTTAAAAAGCGGTTTTTGAAAGAGACAGTAATTGTAAGTGAAACAGTTGAAAAAGACAGTATTGAAATGATGGAAAATGAAACTGGATGCCTGAAGAGCTGATAAGAAACGTTGGAAAAATTGATGATAATGCAAGCACAAGTGCAAAACATATGTTTTGATCATGGCGTGTGTGATGCAAATCTCAAATCAATTGGGTTTATGATAATGTAAAGAATTATAACGACAATTTAAATAAAGCTTATGATTAAGGGTCAGCTTGGACCAGCTGATCGGCCAGATCGTCAGAGCGTCGCTAACGTAGTTCCGCAAGCTCCCGAAACATTCCAGTTTCGACTCCTAAGCTGCACTTACGATCCACTGTACAGCACCAAAAAAAAAGTCCAAAAAGTCGATCACAAAGACAACAAGGCTGACTTGAACACCGTTCAGAAACGTACGAGTATTGGTATATGGTTTACGAACGTCGGGTAGCCCATTTCGGAGAACGTATCGAACACCACAAGTCTGCACAGAGCGCACCTCAAATTCCTATGCTCTCCACTCTACGAGATTGTAATCTCCCACCTTGTGATAAAGAAATGTTCAAGGGTGATTATTTGAAATGGGCTACCTTCAGGGATTTATTCACGGTGATGTATGTGCATAATCCAAGCATAACGCCAGTGGAAAGGGTATCGTCTCCAAATCACCTCTCACTAATGAGTGTTTTTATTCTGCCTGGAGTAAACTAACAGTGCGCTTTGAAAACAAGAGGCTGTTAGTGAACATTTTGACATCCATGCACCAAGAGACCAGGGTAGCACTTAAAAAGCTGCAAAGCACCATTGAGGTGTCTGACCGTTTTGGTGTATTCCGACATGAATACTGAGAATTGGGACGCGATTTCTTCCAAATTAGCTCTGTCCCTCTAGGAGCAGTCCATCAGCAGGAGGACAGAGTTACCTTCATTGGATTTGATGAATAAATTCTTAAACGATATTAGCTATATCAGTCTAAAACTTGAAATTTGGAATATATACTCATGAATCGCACCACCACCCATAAATATATAGTATATATATACGACCTTTGGGGACGTTGCAAATCGGGAAAAATTATATCATCAACAGTTTTCGAGGTAGAACATCCAAATTTGTAAAATTTATATACTTTTGCGAAAGTCTATATATTACTTAACATAAATACTCCAATGTTTTGTACGCTGTTAGAGCGTTTGTATCAACCACCCGTAGAAAAAAAGATATTGCACATATATTTACGCCCATTAGGGGAGTGGCTTCTTCTTCAATTTTACACCTAGATTACAACAAATTTACAAACATTGAACTAACAGTCATGTTGACTGAAGGAAGGTTACGGGCCTCGAGGTTCTATTGCTAGGCTGGAAGGTCGTTACACTGAAGGCGGGTTCGGTTGCAGACCCGAGATAAACACCTTGCAAGATGGTTGGTATGCATTGCGCGTTTAATGGTGTAGTTTGCTTTTTGGTGTGCTATTTCATCTTTTACTGGTAGAATGTTCAGATCACTGTAAATGTTCTCGTTTCGAACATACTATGATGCCCCAGTAACAGTCCCAAATATCTTTGATTGTGCTCGTTGTGTGATGTGAATGTTGCTGCTGCTTGCGTTTCCCCATAGTTGAGAGCCTAAAGTCCAGATAGGTTTAAGAACGGAGTTGTAGAGATGGATCTTAAAGTACAAGCATAGGGCTGATCTTTTTAGGATTCAATGAAAGCTATTGGCTTTAAGTTTTAACTGCATTTTTTTTCGGGTCAATGTGTCTCTGCCAATTAAGACGCCTATCGAGATGAAGACCAAGATACGTAACAGAATGAGTTTGGGGAAGTTTGATGTTGTTTAGGGTCAGCGGAGGTCAGCTTTCCCTGTTGTTACGTGTTTGCACATGTGTTCGTTTACTTTAAAGCGCCAGTCTGATAGCCACTTTTCCACTACCACCAAATGATTAACTAGTTGTGTTGTTGCTTGCACGGGGCATCTGGAGCTGCTTAGAATCGTGATGTCGTCAGTTATAGGGATATCAGCTGTTAATTTATTTATTTATTTATTTATTTATGTTGACTTAACGTGTGTAACAGAAGGTAACAAAAAAATAAAAATATATGAATTTACATAAGAAAAATATTATCTAATAATAAGATAGCCTATATAAAATTACATCAAATACCTTAATAATATCACTGACACGTTGGGGGAATTTTATTTGCCCGACCGGCTAGCTATGCCCCAGATCACAGCTAAAAGTAGTCAGTGATATTACTGGGATCTATAAGACTAAAGATTTTGTTACTAGGAAACTTAAACAAAATTAGTACGTATTAAACTTAGTAGTGTAAGTAAGTAGAAATAAAAAGTAGATAGTGATTTCAGTTGGGAAATCACTGACCACGATGGGGGTGACTTTTGCCAGTCCGGCCAGCTATGCTCCTACTCATAGCTAGGTAATGTCAGTGATTTCCTGAAGATAAGCTGAAAGCAAGGATTTTCTTGTAGGAAGAGAGAGACGTTATAAAATTAATTATAATTGTGACAAAGCACATAAAAAGAATTATGCAGAGAGTAATCTGTTGTGCACTGTGATAAATGTAAAGGATGGAAATACCTGGTTGGTCTCCCAGGAACAGAGAACTGGAGACGCCATAACACCAATAAGCAACTTATGTAGAATGTTATCTTTCCAAGGGAAGTTCTACGGTTAATTAATGATGGAAGATCAAGGAGCAGAAGTCTACTGCGGTAAAAGGGCAAACGTTGAATGGGGTCCCAATTCAAACCTCGTAAGGCAAAGAATAAAAACTGCTTTTGGGCAGACTCGATGCGATCCTGTTTAATCTTATGCTGAGGAGACCATATACAAGAGCAGTACTCAAGTATTGGTCGTACAAGCGAAATGTAAAGAAGTTTGGTTATAAAAGGATCATTAAAGTCTTTTGACCAACGTTTAATGAACCCTAAAACACCTTTGTCTTCATTTACAATAGTACAAATATGATTGTTAAAACATAGTGTTGAGTCAAAGAGTACACCAAGATCTTTGATTTCAAAAATACGCTTTAACGAAGTATTGTTAATTGAATAGTTAACAAATTGAGGTTTTGAACGACTAAAGGTCATAACCATACATTTAGAGCAATTTAAATGTAAATGATTATCATCACACCATAATTGCATAGAATTAAAGTCCTGTTGCAGATGTAGGTGATGGGAAGAATCAGCATAAGACAGGAAAAGCTTCACATCATCAGCATACATAAGTATCTGTGAGTGAGATATTAAAGATGGAAGATCATTAATGAAAAGAGTAAAGAGTAATGGACCCAGATGACTACCTTGCGGTACACCCGACGAAACATAAACAAGTTTCGATTTGGATGATCTGAGCAAAACTCTTTGAGTACGATCTTTTAAATAAGACGAAATCCAGGATAATAGTGAGGGAGGGAATCCAATAAGGTCTAACTTTTGAAGTAGGATTTCATGATGAACAGAGTCTAATGCTTTACTGAAGTCGGTGTAAATTACATCAGTTTGCATTTTGTCAACAAAACCATCATTTATCAAAGAGGTAAACTCAAGTAAATTGGTTGCAGTTGACCGACTCAGTACAAATCCATGCTGAGTATGGTGATAATATGGATTTGCCAAAATGTTGCAAAGTCGAGGTAATTATTTTTTCAAATAATTTTGGTATAGCAGATCGTTTTGCTATACCCCTGTAATTGGAAATATCAGACCTGCCACCTTTTTTGTGGAGAGGAATAATATAAGATTCTTTCCAAATATTCGGAAAAATACTTGTTTCCAAAGACAGGTTAAAGAGCTTTAGCAATGGGAACGCAAGGGAACCAATGCACTCCTTAAAAAAACCACTAGGGATGTTCTCCGGCCCAGGGGAGAAAGAGGATTTTAAACTGCCAATGGCAGATAAAAGGGAATCAAGGCTTACAGTAGGAGAAATAGGACAATTTAACGAAGAAATATAATATGGGTACGACATATTATAGGGACTACAAGCAGAATAGGTGGATTGGAAGAAATTAACATAGAGATCAGATGCATCAGAATCATTGCTAGCTTCATCCCGGCCATGAAAAAATGAGTTTAGTAAACAAGAAGTTTACAAGCGAATAAAATTGTTTAGGGTCCCAAACAAATTGACTTTTGCATCGAAATAAATAAGTCTCATAACATTGAGAATTAAGAAGGTGGAATTTTCACTTTGCTATAATATATTTAGACCAGTCAACATTCGCACCCGTTTTTTTAAATCTTTTAAAATATTTAGATTTAATATTTCTTAAATTATTGAGTCTTCGGGAAGACCAAGGGGGCTTATTTGTGGGGGCAAAACAGCACAGGATGGCACACAAACATCTAAAATAGTGTTTAGAGTGTTATAGAAAAAACTTGTTGCACAATTAATGTCAACCGAGTCAACCAAGTAGTTGCATTAATTAACTCATTTAGTAATTTAAAATTACATTTATGATAGCAACGACGAATTGATAATGGGTTTGAAAAAGAAGAAACAGTATGTGGAATTACAAGGGACAAAGCTAGATCTAATGTAGGATGGTAGCTATCCTCCGGAACACACAATGGAAAAGATCTAGAAACATCAATAATGGAGTTATCATTAATGAATACAAGATCAAGAATTCGATTCAAATGATTTGATATAGAGTTAATTTGAAACAATGATAGGTCAAACAATCCATCAAAAAAATCAAGTTGAATTGATGGAGTTAGATAATTTGATTCAGTAAATAAAGACCAAGTAGTATTCGGAATGTTGAAATCCCCTAACACCATAAAAAGGTCAGTCTCTTGAACAAATTCTTCTTTAATACAGTTCAGATGATCAATATAAACTTGTATATCAGAAGAAGGGGCAAATACGAGCAGGTCACATATAACGAGCCTGTTGGCAAAGTGACTTTAACACCAACAATCTCAGATTGACGGGTCGACATAAAATTAAACTGTTCAGAGTGGAAAGAAGTGTTAACAGCAATAAGAACACCTCCACCATTCCTGGACAAACGATCAAGTCTATAAGCAGTGAAGTTAGTTGAAAAAATTTCACTGTTACAGATTTAACCAAGTTTCAGTAAAGGGTATAATGTCATTATGACAAGAAAAGCTCTTTAGAGACAGGTTCTTAATTTTACTCCTAAGGCCGCGAACATTTTGATAAATGATAGAGAAATGATTAGGAGCAAGATTTAGTTTTTTGGTACTTATTGGATGAAGTTGGCACCACTGTTTTGAGCGAAACGGGCGAAGGCCGATTTCGATTCTTAGGCTTAAATTCATGAACAATAATATGAGGAAGCCAAAATTTGGGGTCACATATTATTGAAAACATTTCCACCGGCACATTGATTTTAAAAGAAGCAATTGCACGTGGGGTCGTGAAATTAAACTTTGAAATATACACAGTGCCTGAGGATTTGATTGAAATATAAGCAGATATTGATTCCACAGTCGTATCTGCCGAAATTCTAGAAACAAAAACTTGTTTGCGCGGAGCAACAACCGTTAATGTTGGAACAGCAGGCGATAGCTGAGATTCAGCTGTGGAGCACACAACTTTCGTTGGAGCCTTGAGTTTGCGACTCGACCCAAGTCGAAGTTCCACAGCATTACTCTTTTCGCTAGGGCCTGGTAAAGATTCAGGCACAATGGCTCCATCAATAGACGATGGAACAGAAGTACCGTCGAGATTATTTGGTGTAACCATTGACACGACTGGCTGATCAACCAAAGACAAAGGAACTGGAATAGGGAGTAAAGGAGATTGGACAGATATTGACTCCGTCTCCAATTGTGCCATTGGAGCACAGTCGAAATTGAAATCGCTAAGTCTACCGCAGCTTGCTTCGAAATCAAAAGTCGGCTGCTTAGCAACAGTTTTTAGCTTAAGGAAACACAATTTCAAAAATGAAAGAAAATATATCAAGCCCAAACTCCCCAGGTTACTACTTCATAATTATATTATAATCAAACACCTAACGACACCTGCATCCCATATCTCAATTAAGTCCTCTGATACTATCAAAAAAAAAACTATATTGTATAAGAAATAGGCTCAGGTATAAAATAACACAATTAGTTAGTAAGCAGGAACAAACAATTATAAAAACTTTACCTAAAGTGCCACCTTGTCTCGTAGGCTCACCCCTGAAGGAAGGGAGGGAAGTGACATATTCATATTGACTAAGTCCACAACACACAGAATAGTCGTTCGTTCTGGATTTTCTTAAATTCACGAACATCTAGACTGAAGCAGATTCAAAATACCCAAATCATAAATATTGGCGGCGGTTTGACAGAATGCCGTTGCATTCTTACTTAGCAAGCGAAGGTTCTGAGAATGTCGCGTCTGATTGTCGATGCAGCGTAATGACACGTCTAATTGTCGCCGCTTCATAATTTCAATAACATATAAAACAAGTAAGAACGTTCTAGTCGGGTCTGCCCGACTACGAGATCCACTGAACCAAGTCCGAGGCGGTGTTTTAAGCAATCTAGCTTACATCTTTTATCTGTAAATATTAGCCTCTGCGCGCGCACACACACGCACACATATACATACACAAGCATTCGCGCCGCTTACTGCGTAGATGATTTAGCGGCTGCGCTTGGGCTGCACTATGAGAAATTGATTGTCAAATAACTTCAGTTCTAGATCTACTTTCTTAATGAAATTTTCAGGACATAATATTGACATCTAAAGGTGTATATATGAGAAATCCCAACTCTCTCGTAATTGAAATAAGTTTTTTCCACTTATAGGGCTAATGGGGGAAATATCCAAAATTTAAAAATTTTATTATCTGTACAAAAGACCGTACAGATGTTCGTTAGATGACAAAGCGGAAATTGAAGAACAGGTAGCTTAATTATTAAAACATAACCTAATTGAAGAATTATATAGTCCATTTGCAGCACCAGTCACATTGGCTTATAAAAGAGACGAAATAGAGAAGACTAGACTCTGTATTGATTTTAGAGATATCAACAAACTAATAGTTCCTCAATCAAAACCATTTCCTTTAATTGAAGATTTAATGGTTAAGACCATTGATTGTAAGTTCTTTACAACGCTTGACATAAACTCAGCATTTTGGTCTATAACCTTGAGAATTAAAGATAGGCAAAGGCCTGAATTTGTGACACAAGAAGGTCATTATCAATGGACGTGCCTTCCTTTTGGATTAAAAACATCCCCTGCAACATTTCAGAGAATTTTGGTAAATACAATTAGAAACTATAACTTATCGTAATTTGTTGTAAGCTATATAGATGACATAATGATTTTTGACGCAATTGTTGGATTCTATTGTTAAGCTAGGATTCCTTTTAAAACTAACAAAATGCAAGTTTGCTGCAACTTCGGTTAGATATTTTGGTCATTTTATCACAGAAAATATTGTAACACCGTTAAAAGACAATTTGAAATGTATAATAGAGTTTCCTTCACCATAAATCAAGAAAAAAATACGCCAATTCTTAGGTAAGGTAAATTTTTATGGAAAATACACCCCAAGCGTCTCTTGAAGCAACAACACAATTTGATTCTTCTAAAATAAGAATTTTTTTTTATTATAAAATAAATTAATAACACGTGTTTACTAATGTAAAATAAGAGAATCAACAATTAAATGTTTGAATTTATTACGCAACTTATTGAACAGTTTAATACAGTTTAACAATAATTTACGATTTTAATATTTTAAATTCCACTTTGTTATGCTCCAATTGACTCAGCTCTTTATTTTACAATCTCTTATTGTCGACAACTGATCTTCTTTATTCGATAGTTCTTCTTTATCGATATGTGGCATCACCATCCAAACAGCGGATAATTGCAGTTACGTGTACAAATGTACAGAGCTTACATATATATATGTATAGACTTTATGGCGTCTGCCAGCCTCCTTCTGCCTGTTATATAGTTTTTGCATAACAATTATATCCTGATTCCCCATTTTCAATGGGTTTAGGATATAACAAGTAAGAACGCTCTACTGAACCAAGTCCGAGGCGGTGTTTTAAACAATCTAGCTTACATCTTTTATCTGTACATATTACCCTCTGCGCGCGCACACACACGCACACATATACATACACAAGCACTCGTGCCGCTTACTGCGCAAATGATTAAGCGGCTGCGCTTGGGCTGCGTTCTGAGCAGCATTATGAGAAATTGATTGTTAAATAACTTCGGTTGTAGATCTACTTTCTTAATTAAATTTTCAGGACATGATATTGACTTGCGAAATCCCAACTCCCTAGTATTTAAATTACGTTTTTTTCCACTTATTGGGCTAATAGGGGAGGTATCCAAAATTTAAAAAATGTATTATCTGTATATGCATCACAGAAACCTACATAGTCAATTAGGTATCTCTAGCTGTTATTGTCTTAAAGTTATAGCTTAGAAAGAAAGTCAAAATATCGATTATTATCGATAATAGGATCGGAAATAGGATGAGTTATCGAAAAAAAAAAATAAACTTGTACTGCGTATGGTATACACGAATATATATTTAAAATTTCAAACCTCGAGCTTTTGTGGTTTACGAGATCACTGCGTTCATACGGACGGACAGACGGACAGACGGACAGGTGGACAGACGGACGGACGGACGGACGCACGGACGGACGGACGGACGCACGGACGGACAGACGGACAGACGGACATGGCTTGATCAAGAATATATATACTTTATGGGGTCTGTCACGCCTCCTTCTGCCTGTTACATTCATTGTCACAAAACCATTATACCCTGAACCCATTGAAAATGGGAATTCAGGGAACCCATTGAAAATGGGAATTCAGGGTATAACAAGTAAGAAAGCTATAGTCGGGACTCCCCGACTACGAGATCCCCTGAACCATGTATTTTATTTACAGAAAGCCAAACGCAATAATTGGTAGCTATAGCTAAAAATATGTAAAAGATATGGTCAAAAAACTGAATCTTGATAACGCTTAAGATCGATATCATTGAAACGGAAAAATTTATCGAATATCTAAAACAAACTCGATATGCGCGCTGTATACACATACCATCGTGCAAAATTTGAAGTCTCTAGCTCTTATATGTTCTGAGATCGACGCGTTCATACATACGGACAGACGGACGGACAGACAGACGGACAGGGCCAAATCGACTCAGCTCGTCGCCCTGATCAAGAATATATATACTTTATGGGGTCTGCCACGCCTCCTTCTGCCTGTTACATACTTTTTGCAAAACCTTTATACCCTGATTTTCCATTTTCAATGAGTTCATGGTATAAAAACCCTACAATGAAATAGTCTTTAGTCTTAATATTCAATAAAGCAAGTTGTCCTAAAGCCAAACCTTGAATTCGTCTTTGAAGTCATATAAGCGTTGCCGTCAACCTATGTCGCATCATTAGTTGGACTCGTAAACATAATTTATTTATATTTAATTTTATATATATGTAAATATATACAATATACACTCACATGTTCATTCATTAGTTGGACTCGTAAACATAAATTATTTATATTTAATTTTATATATAGGTAAACAATATACACTCATATGAATGTACCCATAGTAGCATCAGTGAATTCATCATCATCATTTAAGACATTCTTTAAAAGGAAAGGCAGTTTATTCACTATTAACTTTAGCTTTGGGCGTACGTGATGATGATGATGACGGTGATCGGCCCTTTTCATCAAATGATTATTTAATATTTCACTCTTACGAACAAGCTTTTCTAATGGATCTGTTATTTACTTGAGAGATTCTTCTACCCGTAAATTTAATTCACCTAGTTTTCGATAGATCGTTTAAAATATATTTACCTATTGCACTATGGTCAAAAGCTACGATTTTTTGGCACACATCTGTAAATTTATTTAGAATTTCCGATTTTAATTTAATTTAAATTTTTTAATTGGACCACACCTTCACCCCCTCCCCCAGTAACCATATAAAAAAAAAACAGCACATTTTTAAATGTTGGCTCGTCGTTGGCTAAAACAGTCTCAATTTGCTCGTCTAATTAGACTCGCAAGCAGAATCGGAATCTGATACGATAGGTTGGTTGGTCGGCGGAGATGTTGCCTTAAGAAAGCTTATCACTTCTTGTGGAAGGTTGAAAATCACATACTGGATCTTCGTTAGTCCAACAACATACACAACTAAACATTCATAATCAAGAGAAAGTAACACTGCACATTTATTTTAAATACCTTTGTGCAGATTTTCCATGTTTACAATTCACTTTATCTGTGATCAATCACCCACAGGACAATTCGAAAGTTCAGTTAAATTCACGGTTGTATATTGATAACGGAAGCATGCATGCAAACAGCTGACTTTAATTGCGTGCCTATTTAAAAAAAAATGTTGATAAATATTTCGATACCTATTTTTTCTGTGTGTATTTTTTTTATACCCTGAACCCATTGAAAATGGGTAATCAGGGTATAATGGTTTTGCAAAAAGTATGTAACAGGTAGAAGGAGGCGTGGCATACCCCATAAAGTATATATATACTTGATCAGGGCGACGAGCTGAGTCGATTTGGCCCTGTCCGTCTGTCTGTCCGTCTGTCCTTATGTATGAACGCGTCGATCTCAGAACATATAAGAGCTAGAGACTTCAAATTTTGCATGTTGGTTTGTGTATACAGCGCGCATATCGAGTTTGTTTAAGATATTCGATAAATTTTTCCGTTTCAATGATATCGATCTAAAACGTTATCAAGATTCAGTTTTTTGACCATATCTTTTACATATTTTTAGCTACAGCTACCAAATTTTTTTTTACCTTTTTGTAAATAAAATACATATTCTATTTTTTCATATTTTGGATACCAGCTCCACATTTCAAAAATGTATTAAAAAAAAAATTATCAAAGCCACAGTTTAATTTTTTCAAATTTTTTAGTGAAAACCGTATTTTCAATAAATTAATAGCATTCAATGCAGAAAAATGCATTCAAATCCGTTAAGTAATACAGAAGTTATTAAAGGAAACATTGTAAAAGCACGCGGCAGCACCCTGTACGTGTGCACTCATACATTCAAATCAACTACGCAGAAATCGGCCTGCGTGCTTCTGTGTGCATGGTATGTATATGTGTGCATGTGTATCACTGTTGCCAAATCAGCTTTTTTCTCGTCAAATCGGGCTTTTATGAAAGTGCAATTGCGGGAAAAATTCCAAAACAGCGGATAGCGGGAAATATCGCTTTTTAAAAACCGATTTAGCTGTTTTTAATTTGACTTAATATTTGCATGATTTCTTATTAAATTGAATACAAAATGGTAAAAATTTCAGTAAAAATTTTTGTGGTAAGCAAAAAAAAAAGGGTTGTCAAATTAATATGACTGCATTATTGAAGACATTTTTTTTTATTAGGAAAAATTTTGCAGAAAAATTGAGAAATTCAATACATTTTCCTACAAATCATACAAAATTTGCTTTGAAAATTAAGCTTTTTTCTCAGCTTTTCTTGCTCAACAGAAGTTGGCAACACTGATGTGTAAACAAATGTGTGCACGTGTATATGTGTGCATGTGTATATGTGCGCATGTGTATATGCGTGCCTGTGTATATGTGTGCATATGTATATGCGCGCAGAGGTAATATATATAGATAAAAGATGTAAGCTAGGTTGTTTAAAAGATCAGCTCGGACTTGGTTCAGGGGATCTCGTAGTCGGGCAGACCCGACTAGAGCTTTCTTAGTTGTTTTTTTTTGTATTCGTTTTATTTCTTATAATATAAAGTATGAGTATACAGAAACGGGTAGCGCGAAATGCGTGCGGGGCGGCCGCAAAGCAATGCTTCGCTGGCGCTGTGCGCCACCTAAGTCCTACTCAGCTCGTCGTCTGACTGTTTCGATCCTTCGGAGATCCGTGATGATCAGCGCCGCGAACGCACTGGTTGAGCTTCCTCGGATTCCAGCATGATCGACACCAGATTGTTTTTTTGATGGATCGGCCCACTGCTTCCTCCAGTTGTCGACACTCTTCGGAGAAACGTCCACACTCGAAGACGACGTGGTTTGCGTCTTCCACAATTCCTTCTTCACACCAGGAACACTCATCTTTGTCGTGGCCGAAACGGAGCAGGTAACTCAGGAAGCATCCGTGTCCAGTTAGGATCTGCGAAAGATATAAGTATATTTCTCCATACTTACGATTTATCCACGGCGTCAATTCCGGGATAAGCATGTGTGTCCAGCGGCCTTTTGACGACTGGTCCCATTTTGTTTGCCATCGCGCAATGCTGGTAGCTCTCTCCATGCTCCTAGCGTTGCTGTTGCGTGTGGTCTCGCTGTTGTTGCCTCTATTCAGCTCTTCCGATTCGATAACCAATTCTTCAATTGGGAGCACACCAGCTACAACGAGTGCTGCATCATCAGAGACTGTTTTGAACGCGCAACGGACTCGAATAGCACATAGTCGGTAGGTGGCTTGATTCTGGAGAGTGCTCTACAGGACCCATTTTTTTTTCATGGATATACTCCAGATGTTCACGGAACGACATTCTTGTGTCTAGCATGACTCCAAGATATTTTATTGCTCTTTTTGTAGCAATGGTGGTGTTGCCAATCTTAATTTCCACTTTCTTCCGGCTACTGACCAGCACTGCCTCGGTTTTGTGCGCCGCTAATTCGAGTCCTGCTCTCGTCAGCAAGTCGTGTATGCATTTGATACTGCTGCTGCATATGTCCTCTGTATCCCTGAGATCCTTTCCTATGGTAACGACGGCTACGTCATCAGCAAAGCCAATAATGTGAGTGCCTGCGGGTAGTTCTAGACACAGGACTCCGTCATACATCGCATTCCATAGAAGAGGTCCCAGCACTGATCCTTGAGGTACTCAGGCTGTCACTTCATAAGTTTGGGGGCCATCAATAGAGTTGAAAACTATTGTTCTCCTCCTAAAGTAACACATTACCAGCTCACGGAGGTACTCAGGGATGCGGAATTGACATTGAGCATCCAATATCCTGTCCCAACTGGCTGAGATAAATGCGTGTTTTACGTCCAACGTCGCTACGATGCAGTACTGCTTCGTTCCATGCTTCCACCTCGTGCCTTGGATGGCAGAAGTTGCGAGGCCAACTACTTTAGTCAACGCATCCGTCGTTGACTTGGCCTTGCGGAAGCCAAATTGATTCGGTGACAAGTCACCTGCGTTAGCAATAGCTGCTTCAATTCTGGAGCAGATCAACTTCTCCAGCACCTTTCCCATGTTGTCCAGAAAACAGATTGGAATATAGGACGATGGTTCTTCAGGTGGTTCACCTGCCTTGGGAAGAAGTATCAGGTTCTGGACTTTCCAGATCGCAGGGAAAGTTTCCTGATTCAAGCACTCGTCCGCAAATGCACCTGGGTGCAAGGCAAGAGCAAACTTTAGGGATGCCATCTGGGCCTGGCACTTTGCTGGGCCTAAGGCTTCTAGCAACAGTCAGTATTTCGTCTTCAGTTACTGTATCAATCGGACGGGATGGTCGGTCTCCAATGGGTGAAATTGAGGATGGAGCTTAGTCTGCGTAGAAAAAGTCTTTCCACGATTTACCATAACTCCAAACAATCAGTAGGCTGCGCTTGTTTGCCGGCGTCAAGTCTTTTGACCACCGTTTTATAAGCTGCGCCCCAGGGGTCAACTTCTGCTGAGTCGCACAGCTCCAAGAAGTAATCACGATTGCTGGCCCGTATGGCCTTCGTTATCTGACGTCTTGCAAGTTGGTATTCCAACGGTTTTTCAGCGAAAGAAGGACTTCTACGTGCCCGCTGATATCGTCTTCTAGTTTGGATGCAGGTGCGTCGAATGTCAGCAATCTGCTCATTCCACCAATACGTGGGTACTTGGTGACGCCGGTATTGCTTACGCGTTGCCATGCTCAAACTGCACAAATTCTTTATTTGTGAAACCATTTGGCAGGCTCTATACTCTACGGTGCCGGAAGTGGCAAGAGACTGGATAGCCTCCGAAAAAACAGCTGGATTAAAAGTATCTACGCGGTAAGCTTCGCGATATCGAGTTATTGTACTCGCTGTTGGCTCTCCTATTGAGCATAGTATTACCGAGTGGTCGCTACCCGTGTAAGCGTTGCAAAGTTTCCACTTTGCTTCGCTGAATAAGGATGAGCTGACAAAAGTTAGGTCAATAATTGTTCGTTCCCAAAGTTCAACAGCGCCACTTCAAGCAAGCAGCATTGGTCGTTTGGCTGCCTCATTCTATTGCCCAGGCGTTGAAGTCATCCGCAATGATAACTTTCCGTCCCCTGCATCAACTACAAGATCATCGAGGATAGATTGAAACTCGCTTAGTTGCATGCTAGGGGCCAGGTAATAGCTATAAATCCACAGGCTGCCGTATCTGGCACGTACGAACCCGTTAAACGACTTTACGTTTGATAGTAAGGTCGTTGGGTTTCCGTTGGGAGATCTTCGCTGCTCTGGAGCAGAGTCCCTCAACCTCTTGGGCGTATTACTGCCGCATCCTAATTCAGCCGTTTTCATCGAGCCACAAGTATCGCCATTGGCTCGGCTCTTAGAAGGCGATATAGCGACGGCATTGTCTGAAGTGAGCAGTTTCTTGCATCTCTTTTGCAGAAACTCATCGATGGTGTTTTTTTTTTAATTTCTTGTGTTTTAGATCTTGAGCTAAACTCACCGTACAGTATCGATACTTGCATTTTATATTATTTTTTAATGATTTTTGGAAAATTAACAGTATGAATTTGAAGCTTTTCGAGCAAATCGCAGGTCTGCAGAACGTAAAATTGCATTTTTGGTGTGATTTTATATTATTCCCCTAATTTGATGGTTTTTTAAGAAAACTGCATATAACAGTTTTGCTTTTCCTCAAATTTTTCACCAATTTGACTGTTCAGTAGGCAACACTTCTTAAAAACCGATATTTTGTCTTTTTCGATATCCGTTACTGCTTTTCCGCGGCGCATAGTATTTTTTTTATACTCGAAACGCTTATGCGTAGACAGAAAATAAATTGTATGGCTTGGAAATTTACTCAGAGTGATGAAATCTTTTTGGTCCCTATTCAAGTGCATGAGAAAAAGTACACCATTTTAAGAATGCTCACAGAAAAATTGAAAATAAATGATAACGGTAAATTTTTGAGATCTCTGTTTTTCTCCATAACTTGTCAATACTCTATTGGTCATTAAACAGAAAACTGTATGACAATGGCAACAGTAGATTAAGAGAAATATACAACAGAATACATTCAAATTCTTGTCCCTATTCAAGTGCATGGCAGTGTATATGTATGTACATATGTGCATAGTTGCGAGTTGCCGCCACTCTCCATCCAGCTGACTCCAGCCTCTCTCTCTCTCTGAGTAGTAATATTTTTGGCTGGCAACACTCCAGCTGTGCGTATATACATATAAACATATGTAATTTCCATACCCTGCAGTCCAGTCAAAAGAGTACATTGACTTCAACAAAATACAAAAAAAATTTTAAAATAAAAAATAATAATAATAAATATTTTTTGTTTATTACTATACTCTGTCCATAAAGTCCATAATATCAGATTCATTGTCATCAGTGCTAGTCCAGCACTCTCCGAATTTTCAGTCCCCAGTCTCTAATAGGTGCTTTATTGGCATACTATTATCCAAACGGGTATCCTAACTGCTATATAAGCATATTATGCCAACTGGGAATTTGACATTTTGACCATGTCAAGTACTTGTGTGCCAAGGTGGAAGAGCCTAACAGGTTAGTGAAAAGTCAACTGAAAACTCTGTTCAGTCTGACCTCCATGCACCAAGAGACCGGAGCAGCACTCAAAGAGCTGTAAAGCACCATTGAAGGGTGTCTAACCGTTCTGGAGCATTCCAACGTGAATACTGAGAATTGGGATGCTATTCTCGTATTAATTTGTTCATCAAAGCTATCCAATTTAACTCTGTCCCTCTGGGAGCAATCCATCAGCAGTAGGACAGAGTTACCTTCGTGGGATTTGATGAACAAATTCTTAATCGATAGACATCGAACGCTTGAGTCTATTGAAGACCACAAGTCCCCGATCAACCAGTCTCAAGTCCTCAAAAAGGACATGCCAATGGAGAGGTTCCAAACTTTCACAATGAAAGTAAGCGTCAACCAGCTAGGTTGCAAGCTGTGTTCGAAAGAGAACCACCCGATCCGCCTATGCCATCGTTTTCTGGAAATATCAGTAAACGAGAGAGTCTCCACCATAAAACAGTATAGACTATGTCTGAACTGTTTTGGGCGAGAGCATCAATTAAAAGACTGCACCAGTGCGTATAACTGCCGCACTTGCAAGGGACGTCACAATACACTTCTGCATCGAGACGTCCCCTCCGCATCGCTTTCTTCCATTCCAGACGCAAGTCTCCCGAACATACAGTCCACTCCTTCAACCTCACCTACGCACGTGCAAAACTGTTTTGCCTCCAACACGCAAGGCGTCCTACTAGGAACCGCCCTAGTGAATATATCACACCGAAGCATCCGTTATCTCCAAACGCATGTTCAATGCGATCAACCCGCCTGTCAGCTTGGTTTCAGCTCACGTGACTGGGCTTAACCAAGCAATCTCCGCCCAATCAAAGAAGTTGGGCCATCTGCGGCTTACATCTCCTACTAAGCCTAGGTTGCATGTTGAGACTTCAGCCTTTGTCCTTCCAAGCATAACATTCAATCTCCCCTCCTACTCTCCTAATATGCCGTTGGCCGACCCCAATTTTCCCCAAAATTCGGAAATTGACGTCCTCATTGGAGCGGATATCCATCCGACCATCATCTTGGAGGGTGTCAACCAACATTTGTGGTACGCTTCTTGGGCAAGAAACTATCTTCGGATGGGTTCTCATTGGTCTGCTATCCACTTTATCCACTTCTAAACCAAAATCAATATATTCTTATGCGAATCGAATATCCGTAGATCGACATTTCCCGTCGGAAGGTCCCCTCACTCCGATTGCTGCGCCAGCAATCCACGGAACGTCCATGTCCTTGGTCAATCGCTGGAAGCGCCACACATCCATAACCCGACCCGCTTGTAGAAGATTGAAGGAAGATACGAGACGAAAAATACAAGCGCCGAGGAATTAAGGACCATTTTATTTTCCTTTTGCAATATATTGCAAGGGGGGCGGAATGTTCGCGTCAGCGACGCCCAGCTGATCAGCCAGATAAGCTGATCTGACCTGACGCTTAGAGCGAGCTTTCCGTCTCCATCTTGGAGCAAGCTTTGTGTTCTAACGAAAGCTTGCGCTCGGCTTGAGTTGCTTAGAAACTCTTTAACTTAGTTAACGCAACTCTGCGCATCATAACTTCTTTATTGTAAACGGACAAATATTAAATATACAATATATATTTAATAAACTGTGTATTATTTGCTGCACACCCAAACAACTAAGATTGCTGTGCCACCCCGCCACAAACAGTTTGTATTTAGTTTTTTTCCCATGATGAGTCGCTATATAAATAGTAAGAAAAATAAATTATGTAACATTTGTGCAGTTACAGAGCTTCTAATACCGAATGTTAATGCGGGGGTATTACCAACGGACATAATTGATTACGTTATTGATTATTTATTTATTTATGTTGACTAAACGTGTGCAACAGAAGGTAACAATAAAATAAAAATATATGAATTTACATAAGAAACATTATCTAATAATAAGATAGCCTATATAAAATCACATCATATTTCCCTAATAATATCACTGACACGGTGGGGGAATTTAATTTGCCCGACCGGCTAGCTATGCCCCAGATCACAGCTAAAAGTAGTCAGTGATATTACTGGGATCTATAAGACTAAAGATTTTGTTACTAGGAAACTTAAACAAAATTAGTACGTATTAAACTTAGTAGTGTAAGTAAGTAGAAATAAAAAGTAGATAGTGATTTCAGTTGGGAAATGTACAGGACATATAGTGTAGGCCCGAATACGCTGCCTTAAGAAAGTCCAGCTTATATATATGTAGTCCTCACTGCAAACACTACGGTTAACTTGTTCTATAGTTCCATGGTTTTCTCGAAACCCAAATTGATGTGATAGGATTATGTTGTGTTCTCTTAAATAGGGAACTAGACGTGTCGGAATGCATTTTTCAAGTAGCTTTAACAGGCACGATTGAAGGCTTTCGGTTTCATTATCACTTTTTTGGGAAGTATCCAAGTCTATTAATTGCGTTGAACAGTGTATAGATTAGGCAAATATCACATTTCGGAAGTTCAATTATCATTTTTGCTGTTATTAGATCTTCGCCGGGACACTTTTTTGGTTTAATTGTTCTCTGATGACTTCTAAAATCTCATTCGGGTCAAATTCGATTGGCTCAGTCCCAGTTTGGATGTTAGTTTTTGCGGACGGTAGTGCCAATGAATTGGTTATAGGATTTGGTTGAAACACATTTCGAAGATAAGAGGCAAATGTTCTCTGTTGGCTATGTATTTGTCGCTGCGGGCCCAACTGCCAAGAGAGTTTGTAATGGGAATGACTGTTTCAGTCGGCGCGCTAAGACTGGGGTGAGCTTTCCAGAGTGGATGCTTTGTACTGGTTGGCGATAATTACTCTATGTACCGTTGTTCTGTGTTTTCTTCTTCCCGCTTAAGAGCCCTGGTGAGTCTACGTGTAGCTTCCTTAAGTAGTTGCTTTGATGATGGTGATCTGTGGTACTACCATGTACGTCACAAACGTCGCTTTTCCAGCACAAGTTTTTCAATTTGCAGATTAGCTGAAGATGGGTTGGCTTGCGCGTTCCTCTCTTGTACTGTAAAATTAATAAAGTTGTTTATTATTCAGGAATTGAGTTATTTCAAGTTTATGCCGTGAAACGCCGTTGGCATTCCACATGGCTATTCAAAGAGAAGCCATTGAATATTTGGATTGTTGGGATGCAAGCATCTGTATTAAAGTATTTTGATTTGCATAAGGTTTTCCATTTTTGTGCTCATTTTTTTTTCTTAGGATTTTCTGTTATATATATGTAATTATCTTGTAAGCATTCTTAATTTAAGTGACAGGTACTTGTAAAGAATTTGATCGACCATCTGAATTTGGTTGAGTGTAAGGTGGCATCCACATGTGGTTGGTCTCTTCGCAGAATCTTTGTAGAGGGAAACACAATAATTTAAACGCGTTTCATATTGTCGTGCAAAAATATCGTTGAATTTACGGTATATAAAATAATCTCAGGCTGAGATTAAAACTTCGAGATCAGTAGAGGAGACAATGTCTTTAAACTCTCCTAAGAAATCCTCGATTTGATCTATAATATTAGCAATCATTTTTAGTTTTTGTTTCAGCGGTCAATATCTTAATGCTCCCGAGGAGAACTGCTGACTGATAGAAAGAAAAGGGGTTAGAGTTGTTTATGTTTTCAGCGTCATCGGCTTCTACACGCGTTTACTTTTAAGCGAGCGGGTTGGGGTGTGAAAGAAGTGTGATAAGAACTATATTTTTATATCCTGAACCCATTGAAAATGGCGAATCAGGATATAATAGTTTTGCAAAAAGTATATTACAGGCAGAAGGAGGATGGCAGACCCCATAAAGTATATACATACATATATTCTTGATAAGGTTGACACGCTGACTCGATTTGACCCTGTTCATCTTTCCGTATGTATGAACGCATCGATCTCAGAACATATAAAATGTAGTTTTTATTGTAAGAAATTCATAAGAAATTTGCTTATTACCTTTTATTTTTTTCGAATATGAAAGCGTTTAAGTGCTCCATTCACTCACAGAGTGAAATTACTTAAATTTCAAAAGACTGTATTTCGCAACGCAGCTGAAGTCAGTAGTAGCAACACGAAGGAAGAGAGAGCAACGTAATCATCATCATTATCATCATGGACCGAGAATCGAATTTTCACATCTGTTATTATGGACAGAGTAATGACGGCTCTTCGATGTCGGCAAATCAGTGGGCGGGAGATCGTAGACAGGAAAGAAGGGAAGTGTAAATGGCTAGGTTTAACACTATGAGACAAAAGACCGTTATAAGTGACCATGATTTATTCTTTGATAAGCTCTATGGAATTCACAGCTTTCGAAAGCTTACTTGTGATCACGGAGTAGGCATTGAATTTAAGCTGGAAGATAATATCTTCCTGTTAACTTCCATGCTTTACCCAATATTTAAAGGAAATTATTGATATTGATTTGCAATTATGTAAAAAAGAAAATGATGGACCATTTAGATAAACTTTGACATATGAACTATATGCATATCCGTTTAATTCAGACCATTAATCACTAAAAAATGTATATTAACATGCAAATTGGGGTTTTTCGACAAAGTCAATTGTCTACAAATGTAATAATAATAATATTGATGATAACTGAAACAATTTACTTTATTTTTTAAATTTGTTGTACTCAATATTCTTCAATATTCGCTGGACTTGCGTCAACTGATAGGTCGCTGCTGGTGTGATCAGTCGAAAACCATAATGGGTGCCGTTTCTGTGGAATTCTGTGCATGAGGCTCTCATGTAGTAGCTTTCTTGATATTTAGTGCATATCTCATACAGCAATGCGAAGCGAGCACGTTCAAAACTCAGGTTAAGGTCATCGTATGGATAAGACTCAGGGTTTAAATGCACCTTTAAATTTGTTAGATTGTTCGCTATTATTGAGCCCTGAGAAATAATTGCCTGCTTCACATTCCAAGTGTGTTGTGATCCATCAATGAGCGATGGATTCATGAACCAGTCCCAGCTAAGGAATTCCATTAGCAGTGAGCTGCTACTTTTAATAATATTTATTATTTAAGGCTTCGTCTGATGGCATAATCTTTTATGCGGAATTTTCCATGTTATCTTGAAAATATTAATTTTAAAATCGCTGGCCCGACTTAATGTTCGGAACCACTCCTCTTTTTTTACTCATAGTTAGAATTAACTCATGCTTACAATTGAGTATGACTGATTAAGCCAGCCGGCATACTTATTTAAGGAGACGTAGTTTTTCAATGTTGAAGTCACACCAACGAGCTCATACCGTATTTCATCAAATAAATTAATAATTATTTTTAGAAAACACCCGCACGTGTATGCCCTATTGTCTGACAGACTGATCGAGCCCTCAATATTAAGGAAGCTTTCATGGGGTAGTACATATAGATCTCGGTTTTGTATGGTATTTCGAACTTCATCATTAGAATTGAAGGATTGATGATAAGGCGCATAACTATGATATTGTTTGTTAGTTATGCTATCATCGGCATGAGGTCTGTCACGTACATTTAAGATATTGCTCTCCATATTGACCATTTTCGAAGTCTAAGATCTAAAGATTTTAAAAACACTTTATTAGCAGCTGTAAGTGCTCTCCTAGCCGATGATGATGTTGATCTGCTCACTGTCTGATTTAATTGAACTTTAATTGAATTTGACTACAACTGTAGCCAAGCATTTGGCCAATCGATCGCTTTTTATTGAAGAATATCGGTTGATAACTACTAAAAATGTCCAATAG
>JAWNOY010000246.1:0-32002 GCA_035045545.1 Drosophila gaucha
CCGGTGGAGCACCACGCGGAGGTTGATTCGACAGGCAGACAGAAGCAGTATCTAAGTGGACAAACTCCTGGAGGCGACAGTCCACTTGGGTAGGCGAGAGGCGAGGATACCGTTGCTGGTCCTGCCCGGGGTGATCGACGATTTAGTGCTGGGCTGGGACTTCTTGGTCAGCATGGGCATCACTGTGGAGTGAGCGGGACTGAAACTGGAGCTTGCGCCGAGGAATCCACAACATTCCGCACAACTGGAGGAGAGATTGTAGGTGGAAGTCGGCATCACAAACACGGCAACTCAGGAGGTGGAAAAGGGGTCCGGAGAGCCACTCCAGGAGGATGTGGAAGTGGACGCTATTCTCAAGAGAGAAACAACAGCCTTTGACAACATCAACGGAACCTCGAAGATCACCGAACCGGATCACGATGCATGACGAGCGACCCATTAAGCAGAGGTATTTCCCGACGCAAAGGTGGATGATGGAAAAGGCTGCATTGAGCCTTCGAAGAGCCCACATAGCGCACAGATAGTCATGGTCAAGAAGAACACCGGGAAATGGCGGCTATGTGTGGATTTCCGTCAGCTCAACGCCAGATCAGTGAAAGATGCCTACCCGTTGCCGCGGGTGCATCATATTCTGGAGCAATTGCGTGATTCATAGCAAGCTTGGACCTAAAGGACGGGTACTGGCAGATTCCCATGGAGAAATCCAGCCGGCCACTGACGGCATTTACAGTTCCAGGAAAGGGACTGTTTCAATGGAAAGTGATGCCATTTGGACTCCATTCGGCCCCAGCAACATTCCAGAGAGCACTTTATAGTGTCATTGGGCCCGATATGATGCTGTATGCGTTTGCATATTTTGAGCCAAGAGCACATGGACAATCTGCGGGAGGTGTTCAGCCGACTACGAGCAGAGAACTTGAAATTCGACATCGACAAGTGCGATTTTCTCAAGAAGGAGCTAAAATATCTTGGTCACTGAGTTACGGAGAGTGGAATCCGAACTGACCCAGAAAAAGTAGCGGCAATAGCAGAACTGAAGCCACCGTCCAATATTAAGGAGCTGAGGCAATATGTTGGATTGGCGTCATGGTATCGGCGATTTGTCCCAAACTTTGCAACAACAGTGCATCCCCTCAATGCATTACTGAAGAAAGGCAATAAGTGGACAGAGGTGCGGCAAAAGGCTTTTGAGACTGTTAAAGCCAAATTAACAGAGGCTCCAGTGCTAGGATGCCCAGATTTCTCCAAAACATTTTGTTTGCAAACGGATGCAAGCAACTATGGACTTGGAGCGATACTGACGCGAACATCAGAGGATGGGGAGCGCGTCATATTGTATGCCAGCAGAACACTCAATAATGCGGAGCGGAATTATTCTGCCACCGAGAAAGACTGTCTGGCAATAATCTGGGGCATCCGAAAGATGAGGCCATATCTGGAGGGGTACCATTTCATTGTGATAACGGATCACATGGCTTTGAAATGGCTCAACTCCATCGAGAGCCCGTCAGGAAGGATTGCTAGATGGGCGCTGGAACTGCAACAGTTTGACTTTGAAGTCAGATATAGAGAGAGTTCTCAGAGAGAGTGTTGACGTGTTTTTTTTGTGCTCCGCAATTTTTTCATTTATTTTATTCTAAAACTGCATTAAATTTTATTGCTTGTTTATTTATTTTGCTTGATATAACAAGTGCTTGTTTTTGTGCAAAGATTCGTCTGTTGGACTGTGAGTAACTTGTTATCTTGATTTTACTTTTTTACGGCGTCTGTCGCTGCATTTTCGGCAATTTGTTTTGCTTTGATCTCTTTTCGAGTTTGGCGCTTCCCAATTCCCAACTTTACACTTGTTTGTGTGTGTATTGCTTCAAGCAGTGTGATCGTTTTGTTCGTTTTGCTCTGCATACGAAATCCGCTCTTGAGTTTTACTCGTTTTAATCTCTGTGCTTCTTCTTGCATTTGATCTTTTTCTCTCTTTTTGCGCTCTCGTAATTTATATTTTTGCCTTTTGTTTTTGTTTGACCCCTGTTGTCAATAATGTCGTGCTGCAAGAAGTCTTGTACATTTCGCCAAGCTGCTGATTCCGCACAGCCTCAATTTATTAGTTGCTGGCTGTGTGAAAATATTATGCATGCGAAGTGTGCTGGTCTCACAGGACGTGATTGCGACCGAATAACCGCAACTCCCAAAGTTGGGAGTGGTGGCTTGAATTGGTCTTGCCCTAATTGTTTGGAAAAACAATTTTCTTTCTCGAAAATGTATAACATTTTGAGAAATGATTTCCTGAAGCTAAAAACTGTTGCTAAGCAGCTGACTTGTGATTTCGAAGCAAGCTGCGGTAGACTTAGCGATTTCAATTTCGACTGTGCTCCAATGGCACAATTGGAGACGCAGTCAATACCTGTCCAATCTCCTTTACTCCCTATTCCAGTTCCTTTGCCTTTGGTTGATCAGCCAGTCGTGTCAATGGTTCCACCAAATAATCTCGACGGTACTTCTGTTCCATCGTCTATTGATGGAGCCATTGTGCCTGAATCTTTACCAGGCCCTAGCGAAAAGAGTAATGCTGTGGAACTTCGACTTGGGTCGAGTCGCAAACTCAAGGCTCCAACGAAAGTTGTGTGCTCCACAGCTGAATCTCAGCTATCGCCTGCTGTTCCAACATTAACTGTTGTTGCTCCGCGCAAACAAGTTTTTGTTTCTAGACTTTCGGCAGATACGACTGTGGAATCAATATCTGCTTATATTTCAAGCAAATCCTCAGGCACTGTGAATATTTCAAAGTTTAATTTCACGACCCCACGTGAAATTGCTTCTTTCAAAATCAATGTGCCGGTGGAAATGTTTTCAATAATATGTGACCCCAAATTTTGGCCACCTCATATTATTGTTCATGAATTTAAGCCTAAGAATCGAAATCGGCCTTCGCCCGTTTCGCTCAAAACAGTGGTACCAACTTCATCCAATAAAGTACCAAAAAACTAAATCTTGCTCCTAATCATTTCTCTATCATTTATCAAAATGTTAGAGGCCTTAGGAGTAAAATTAAGAACCTGTTTCTAAAGAGCTTTTCTTGTCATAATGACATTATAGCCTTTACTGAAACGTGGTTAAATCCTTCAATCTGTAACAGTGAAATTTTTTCAACTAACTTCACTGCTTATAGACGTGATCGTTTGTCCAGGAATGGTGGAGGTGTTCTTATTGCTGTTAACACTTCTTTCCACTCTGAACAGTTTAATTTTATGTCGACCCGTCATGCTGAGATTGTTGGTGTCAAAGTCACTTTGCCAACAGGCTCGTTATATGTGACCTGCTCGTATATTGCCCCTTCTTCTGATATACAAGTTTATATTGATCATCTAAACTGTATTAAAGAAGTCTTCGAATTTGTTCAAGATACTGACCTTTTTATGGTGTTAGGGGATTTCAACATTCCGAATACTACTTGGTCTTTATTTACTGAATCAAATTATCTAACTCCATCAATTCAACATGATTTTTTTGATGGAATGTTTGACCTATCATTGTTTCAAATGAACTCTATATCAAATCATTTGAATCGAATTCTTGATCTTGTATTCATTAATGATAACTCAATTATTGATGTTTCTAGATCTTTTCCATTGTCTGTTCCGGAGGATAGCCACCATCCTACATTAGAGCTAGCTTTGTCCCTTGTAATTCCACATACTTTTTCTTCTTTTTCAAACCCATTATCAATTCGTCGTTGCTATCATAAATGTAATTTTAAATTACTAAATGAGTTAATTAATGCAACTAATTGGTCAATTTTTTATGACTCGGTTGACATTAATTTTGCAACAAGTTTTTTCTATAACACTCTAAACTCTATTTTAGATGTTTGTGTGCCAACCTGTGCTGTTTTGCCCCCCACAAATAAGCCCCCTTGGTCTTCCCGAAGACTCAATAATTTAAGAAATATTAAATCTAAATATTTCAAAAGATTTAAAAAAACGGGTGCGAATGTTGACTGGTCTAAATATATTATAGCAAAGTCAAAATTCCACCTTCTTAATTCTCAATGTTATGAGAATTATTTATTTCGATGCAAAAGTCAATTTGTTCGGGACCCTAAACAATTTTATTCGTTTGTAAACTCGAAGCGTAAAACTTCTTGTTTACCAAACTCATTTTTTCATGGCCTGGATGAAGCTAGCAATGATTCTGATGCATCTGATCTCTTTGCTAATTTCTTCCAATCCACCTATTCTGCTTGTAGTCCCTATAATATGTCGTACCCATATTATATTTCTTCCTTAAATTGTCCTATTTCTCCTACTGTAAGCCTTGATTCCCTTTTATCTGCCATTGGCAGTTTAAAATCCTCTTTCTCCCCTGGGCCGGACAACATCCCTAGTGGTATTCTTAAGGAGTGCAGTGGTTCCCTTGCGTTTCCATTGCTAAAGCTCTTTAACCTGTCTTTGGAAACAAGTATTTTTCCGAATATTTGGAAAGAATCTTATATTATTCCTCTCCACAAAAAAGGTGGCAGGTCTGATATTTCCAATTACAGGGGTATAGCAAAATTATCTGCTATACCAAAACTATTTGAAAAAATAATTACCTCGACTTTGCAACATTTTTGCAAAGCCATGTTATCTCCGACTCAGCATGGATTTGTACAGAGTCGGTCAACTGCAACCAATTTACTTGAGTTTACCTCTTTGATAAATGATGGTTTTGTTGACAAAATGCAAACTGATGTAATTTACACCGACTTCAGTAAAGCATTTGACTCTGTTCATCATGAAATCCTACTTCAAAAGTTAGACCTTATTGGATTTCCTCCCTCACTATTATCCTGGATTTCGTCTTATTTAAAAGATCGTACTCAAAGAGTTTTGCTCAGATCATCCAAATCGAAACTTGTTTATGTTTCGTCGGGTGTACCGCAAGGTAGTCATCTGGGTCCATTACTCTTTACTCTTTTCATTAATGATCTTCCATCTTTAATATCTCACTCTCAGATACTTATGTATGCTGATGATGTGAAGCTTTTCCTGTCTTATGCTGATTCTTCCCATCACCTACATCTGCAACAGGACTTTAATTCTATGCAATTATGGTGTGATGATAATCATTTACATTTAAATTGCTCTAAATGTATGGTTATGACCTTTAGTCGTTCAAAACCTCAATTTGTTAACTATTCAATTAACAATACTTCTTTAAAGCGTATTTTTGAAATCAAAGATCTTGGTGTACTCTTTGACTCAAAACTATGTTTTAACAATCATATTTGTACTATTGTAAATGAAGCCAAAGGTGTTTTAGGGTTCATTAAACGTTGGTCAAAAGAGTTTAATGATCCTTTTATAACCAAACTTCTTTACATTTCGCTTGTACGACCAATACTTGAGTACTGCTCTTGTATATGGTCTCCTCAGCATAAGATTAAACAGGATCGCATCGAGTCTGTCCAAAAGCAGTTTTTAATCTTTGCCTTACGAGGTTTGAATTGGGACCCCATTCAACGTTTGCCCTCTTACCGCAGTAGACTTCTGCTCCTTGATCTTCCATCATTAATCAACCGTAGAACTTCCCTTGGTGTTATCTTTCTACATAAGTTGATTATTGGTGATATTGACTCCATCTTTCTTTTAGGGCGTCTCAAGTTCTCTGTGCCTGGGAGACCAACCAGGTATTTCCGTCCTTTACATTTATCACAGTGCACAACAGATTACTCTCTGCATAATGCTTTATATGTGCTTTGTCAGAATTATAATCATTTTTATAACGTCTTCTCATCTGAACTCTCTCTTCCTATAATAAAATCCTTGCTTTCAGTTCATCTTCGGGAAATCACTGACAGTACCTAGCTATGAGTAGGGGCATAGCCGGCCGGACTGGCAAAAATTACCCCCATCGTGGTCAGTGATTTCCCAACTGAAATTACTATCTACTTTTTATTTCTATTTACTTACACTACTAAGTTTAATACGTACTAATTTTGTTTAAGTTTCCTAATAACAAAATCTTTAGTCTTATAGATCCCAGTAATATCACTGACTACTTTTAGCTGTGATCTGGGGCATAGCTAGCCGGTCGGGCAAATAAAATTCCCCCAACGTGTCGGTGATATTATTAGGGTATTTGATGTAATCTTATATAGGCTATCTTATTATTAAATAATATTCTTATGTAAATTCATATATTGTTATTTTTTTTGTTACCTTCTGTTGCACACGTATAGTCAACATAAATAAATAAATAAATAATAAATAAATAATAAATAATAGGAAGGGCAATCTAAATGTCGTGGCAGACGCATTGGCTCGACAGCCATTGCCCGAGGAGACATGCCGAGTGCTAGTGGACACTGAGGAACAGGCGAACGACCAGTGTCCATGGGTCCAGAAACTGCGGCGCGTGATAAAAATGAAGCCCCAAAAATTCCCTGACTATGTGGAATAGGCGGGAGCACTGTATCGGCATATCCCATATCAAGCCGGGCACGAAGATGTGGCGGCGTGGAAACTGTTCGTACCAAAAGGCAAGCGAGCACAGGTGCTGAAGGAGAACCACGATGCAGCGGTGGCGGGACACCTTGGAAGCCGAAAAAAATAGCACGGGTGGCAGCTCGCTATTATTGGCCCAGGCTTTACAGGGATGTGCGCACATATGTATGTGCAGCAATGCGAGCTGTGTCAGCGGTATAAGCCGAGCCAACTCTAGGCAGCGGGCAAGATCCTGACACAGATCCCCGAGGAGCCGTGGGCCACCCACTTCGTGGGACCTTTGCCGAGGTCCAAACACGGGAATACCATGCTGTTGTTGTTCATCGACATATTCTCCACGTAGAGGAAGATGGTGCTTGTTCGAGTCTAAATTTTGATTCTTTAGCGTAGTCTTCTAAATTATAAAGTGGTTTAATATTATCTATACTATTAAATTGTCTTGGCAAGTTTGATGTTTTTCCAAATACTAACTCATATGGACAATAATCATGTGCCATAGAGGGTGTTGTATTAAAGCAATATAAAAAGTATTGTAGCCATACGTCCCAATCCGTCTTATCGACTGATATGTATGAACGTATGAACTCATTAAGTGTTCGATGGCTTCGCTCCACGGTACCTACAGTCTGGTGATGATGTGCGGTGGAAGTTATATTTTTTATATTAAGATTTTTGCATAAATCTTCAATTATGGAATTTTTATATTCTGTTCCTATGTCCGTAATGAACGTCTTCATTGGACCGTACTTTAGAATAAAATTTTCAAATATAGCTTTTGATACTGTTTTCGCACTTTTATTTTGAATTGGTATTGCAATAAGGTATTTTGTCAAATCGCATATCAAAGTTACTGCGTATTCATTTCCTTGTTCAGATTTTGGTAAAGGACCGATCGTGTATACTATTACCCTGTCGAAAGCCATTTGTGGCGTTTCTGTAATAGTTAATGGACTTTTAGTATGTTTAGTTGTTTGACTTTTGACATTTTTGGCATTTTCTTATAAAGTTTGATATATCTCTTATCATATTCAGTAATAATGCCGTTTTATTTTGGATAAGGCGAATATTAAGTATACCGGCTTCTGTTTCAAGCCTTTGAAAGAACGTCAATTCTTGCTATAACTTTTTATCCATGTTTTAGTAAGCGTAGAGATTTGGTTAGTCGCAAGGTGACTACTTTTCGTACCTCGTCATTTACAATGACTTCGTATACGTTGGGCTGAGAAGCATTTAAAGTTTGCTTTCGCAAATCTTCTTTTTCTTTTTTAATTTGGCGCTATTTTTAAACCGAATGGTAATCGCGTGAAGCGATATGAACCATTGTTTGTTGAAAACGAAGTAATATCTCTTGAGTTTTCTTCAAGTTCAATTTGAAGAAAACGTGACATTAAGTCCAGGCATGAAAAGTATTTTACTCTACCTAGTTGATCTAAAATATCGTCAATTCTGGGGAGCGGAAATTTATCAGACAACAGTTTTTTATTATTCTGACGATAGTCAATTACTAATCGTCATTTTTTCTTTTCCGAGTTTGGAAGTGACTTTTTGGGTACTAATAACAAAGGGCTATTATACACAGATACAGATGGTTCGACTATTTTGTCGTCAATTAATTTTTGGACTTGTTTTTGAATTTCTTCTTTTTGACTGTGAGGATTTCTATAATTTTTGATATATATTGCTTCTTCATCCTTCAATATCAGTTTTTGTTTATAAAAATTATTGGTGGTCACCGATTCGGTTTCTAGTCCGAAAACATCGCTGTATTGCTTGCATAATGTTGTTAAATGTTTATGGAATTGTGGTGGGAAATTCTTTGATAGCTGGTTTAATACAGATTTTTCTCTGTTCTCTGTATTTGTTTTATCTACTTCGTAGTTTGAAAGTGTTTCACATTCTAAATCATTTATATTGATTAACTTATTTTTATTTGTTGTATTAAGCATTCTTATGAATGTATTTTGGGTAGTTGCTATGGTATTTGCTATGTAGACACCATGCTGAATTTCTTAGTTCGGAATAAATATACTGAGTTTATTTTATTTTATCGGACAACTTGTGATCTTGCTGGCAGAACTATGGAATTGTTGCCAGAGCTGTATGTTATTGGAACATAAATTGGGTATTTCAGACGGCTTGAAATCTAAGTGACAGTTGTATTTTCTAATGAAATCGATTCCTAGTATTCCATCACATGGAATAGCGAAATGTAAATTTACGATGTGAAAATCGTGTGGAATTATATATTTTGAAGTTTGTATTTCAATAGAAGTAAGTCCTTTAGATTTGGTTACTTCTTGACTTGTTCCCTGCATATTGATTATGTGATTAGTTTGGATGTATTGAAAAACATCTGAATTTTCTTTTAATATTGTTATATCTGCACCTGTGTCTATTAAAAAGACTAATTCTTTTCCCGTTGTTACATTTATAAAAGTTACGTATATGTTTTGGCTGAGATTGATGGTGTGAATTTCAGTATTTCTTACTGCAGAGCATCTAAAGGTTGCTGGAAGTTTCCAGAAGCGTTTTGGGCTGGCCTAACATTGTGGTTGTTATTTTGGTTATAACCTCGATTTTAGTTGTTATTTCCTCTATTGCTTCCTCTATTGTTTCGTCTATTGTTTCCTCTATTGTTTCCTCTATAACTATTATTATTATTCTGGTAGTTATCATTCTGGCCGTTATTGCGATTATTATTGTTATAATATCACTATAATAACTGCGTCCATTGCCTCTACCACGATAATTATTTTTGTTGTTATAATTACCACGACATCTTTCGGCGAACAATATTGGCTTCATTCATCGTTTTGCAATTACCTGACTCAAGGATTGTTTTTTATCTTCCATGTTCACAATTTTTAAACATTGCGCTAATGGCTTCTTTAGTGCTGAATTTGTCAGCATCAATATACGAAGCTTCCAAAAGCTTTCGTGAATTGTCAAAAATCTGTAGTGAACTTTTCGGCAGTTTTTCCTTTTTGAATGGTTTTAGACAATTTGGCTTTAACTCCATTGGATGTTTCACCGACTATAGAATCTTTCAATTTTTTGATTATTGCATTAACTGTCGTTTCATCTTGGACTTTGTATAGCGTTGAGCAAATAATTTTTAATTTAATGACCTCAACAGCTATTTCTTCGAATGTGCCCTTTGTCAAATTTACTAACTTCAAAGCTGTTAAAAATCTTTGAAGATGTCTTTTTTGTCCATTGAATTCTGGAATGGCATTTGATATGTCCTTTATGCCCTTTGGGCGCTTACGTCTGTCATGATGTTTATACTCTGAACCCATTGAAAATGTGATTTCAGGGTATAATGGTTTTGTGATAATGTATGTAACAGGCAGAAGGAGGCGTGGCAGACCCCGTACAGTATATATATTGTTGATCAGGATGACGAGCTGAGTCGATCTCGCCATGTCCCTCTGTCCGTCCGTCCGTCTGTCCGTCCGTATGAACGCAGTGATCTCGTAAACTACAAAAGCTAGAGGTTTGAAATTTTAAATATATATTCTTGTATACCGTACGCTGTACAAGTATATTTTTTTTTCGATAACTCATCCTATTTCCTTATTATCGATAACATTCAATATTTTGACTTTGTTTTTAAGCTATAACTTAAAGACCATAATACCTAGAGATACCAAATTGACTATGTAGGTTTCTGTGATGCAAATACAGATAATAAACTTTTTAAATTTTGGATACCTCCAAAATAAAAACTCAAGGGCCATGCAGGAAATCTAATTAGTAATAGTCAATCACTGCCATTATTAATAAACTGACAAATACACTGAAAAGAGAATCAGTAAAAGTTATTTCTGCAAAGCTCCTAAACTTACAACAAAAGAGTAAAACTGGAAACCAATATACCCTAGAGGTAGAGAAATTGACTAAGCCTCTAGAAGGACCATATATCAATGATGGTTTACCACCTGATTCAATAATATGAATGATGCCTACTCAAAGTTTGTAAACAGCTGTACCGAAGCAACAGGACAGTAAAATACTATACTGTACTTCCAACAGCGTCAAAATGGCTACAATCGAGAAACTACTGGTGCAGATATTTCAATCATTAAAGAAAATTCTGATGTCTTTTATGACATCCAATCTAACAAAATAATAGACATTCGAGGCATAGGAGAAGGAGTAATAAACTCCAAAGGACTAGCCAAAATCGAACTCCAAACTGACAAATATTTTATTCCATATAAATTTCACAATCCCCTGCGATCGAATAATGTTAAAAGATTTAAAAAAAATTAATTTCCAATAGTTCCGAAGATTGGTTTATAATGTGTTTTTTTGTGCTCCGCAATTTTTTCGTTTATTTTATTTTAAAACTGCAATAAATTTTTTTTTTATTTTTAGACTCTGTTCCCAAACGGAAAAAGAGTCTATTGGAATTGTGCAATGTCCGTCTTGCTGTCTGTCCGTCTGTTCGTCTGTCTGTATGAACGCGCAGCATTTGGACACTATAGAAGCTAGTGACTTGTTATTTGGAATATATACTCGTGTGTATCCGCGTCAGATCAAGTTTGAGTATTTTTCCGATACGCCCACAGGGGGCGTGGCAAATCGGGAAATGCTATATCTATTAAGACTAAAACGCTGTTAGTTTAGTCAATATTGCAGTCTAAGAAATGGGATTTAGAATATATATTCGTGTACACCACGAATACGCCCATTGTGGGCGTGGCAAATCGGATAAAACTATACAGTTGTGAAGCTAGAGCATCCAAATTTGGCATGTGGGTTACTGTTGACCTTCCCTTAAATTAGATCAAAAAGTTATATACCCACGCCCCCTGGGGGCGTACCAAATCGGGAATATATATAGAGCGATTTGTATAAATCTTATAATATTTTGAGCGTATTAACAGCTAGAGACTTGAAATTTGGAATACATGTGCAAGTAAATCACTCGGTATCAAAAATATATATTATAGATATTTACGCCCATTAAGGGCGTGGCAAATCGGATAAACTGTATCTCCTACAGTTGTGGAGCTAGAGCGCCCAAATTTTGCATGTGGGATACTGTTGAACTCCTCTTAAGATAAGTCAAAAGTTATATATCCACGTCTTCAGGGGGCGTGGCAAATCGGGAATTACTATATCTTTTACTAAAACCGTGCTAATTTCGGCAATATTTCCGTCAAAGAGTTGGGACTTGGAATATATATACTAGTATCCTACCTCTACCAAAAAATATATGTTATATATAGCTACGCCCATTTGGGGAGTGGCAAATAGGGTAAAACTGTATCTCCTACAGTCTTAGACGTAGAGCATCCAAATTTGACATGTGGGTTACTGTTCATGAAATTTAAATTTACGAAAAAAAAAATAATAATAATCATAATGTAAGCCACCGTAAAACAAATTCTAGTTGACCTATGTGGGGATTTAACCAGGGTCTTAGCTACCACAACGCAAGTCTGTTTAACCAAATCAACACACCACCAAACTCAATTTGGAGCACAGTCGTGAAAGAGACGCCGTGGTGTAGTGGGTAGAGTCGGTGGCATGCGAAGCCCGTGACCCGATTCGATTCCCATCGCTGCCGCGTGATATTATCATTTAATAAAATGTTTTTTTTTTTTCTATGTTACTTAAAACTTTCTGCATAAATCCTTATATTTTATTAAAAATACGGTTTTACCTAAAAAATTAAAAAAAAATGTAAATTGTGGCTTTATTTGCAACTGAACTTATATTAAACTGATTTTGAGAAATATGGAGCCAGTATCCAAAATATATAAAATCCAAAATAGTATTTTATTTTAAAAAAGCTATATGTAAAATTTTATGACTGTAGCTAAATTGATGTAAAAGACATGCTCAAAAGAGGAATCTCAATAATCTCGCATTCAATCATACGGAAAGACGGACGGACGGTCTACATATTTATTGAGCCTACACCTTTAACAGGAACAGAGTCTGAAGTAGTCGGTGGCTCCCGTCTGCAACGTTCTTACTTGTTTTTTTTTATTTTTACTTTTTACGACGACTGTTGCTGCATTTTCGGCAATTTGTTTTGCTTCGATCTCTTTTCGAGTTTAGCGCTTCCCAATTTTACACTTGCTTGTGTGCGTATTGCTTCCAGCAGTGTGTGTGTGTGTTTCGTGCTTATTCGTTTTGCTCTGCATACCAAATCCGCTCTTGAGTTTTACTTATTGTAATCTCGGTGCTTCTTCTGTATTTCATTTTTGCACTATTTTTGCGCCCTCGCAATTTATATTTTTGCTTTTGTTTTTGTTTGACTCCTGCTGTCAATAATCAGGCTGCAAATAATCTTGTACATTTTGCCAAGCCGGTGATTCCGCACAGTCTCAATTCATTAGTTGCTGGCTGTGTGAAAATATTACGCATGCTAAGTGTGCTGGTCTCACAGAACGTGATTGCGTCCGAATAACATCAGCTCCCAAAGTTGGGAGTGTTGGCTTGAATTGCACAATAGATGCATAAAGAAAAAATTATGAGTAGAGCCAATGGTCTGGACAAAGTCTAAAAAAAAATATAAAATGCAAAACAAAATTGACGAAATATACATCAATAACCCTTCCTTTATTATAAACGCTATTAATATTTTACGTTTGCTTTGTGAGTATCTTACAATATACTAATTCGAAATCGAATATATTTGTACATATGATATGCAATTAAGCCCCCTAATTATATGTAATCTAACAGAAAAGGGTATTGTATTAACCACATTACCATATGTAAATGTAAAAATGATACATGACAAGCATCCCATACTGGGTACAGCCACAGAAACATTAGTACGTTACATAGGTATGTATTACAATGTACGCATACATAATAAGTTATGGAATTAGCGAAACAGATAAACCCATTTAAAAAAAAATTTGAGAAATCGTAAAAATGTATCAATAAAGATACATTTATAAAAGTAAATACGCTAATTCACCATACCACAATACTAATTGCTGAATATAATAATATCAGTAAATTGGTAGCTTTAAATAGAAAAAGACTCACGAGTGCACATAACGAGCAATGTGTAAAAATATTACGCTCACTAGTCAAATGACTAGAACACGTAGGTAATCGGAACAACATTACGTTGCAAATACCTAAAAGCCTTTATTTTCCAATTGAATTTGACCCAAATCAATTCCAAGATTTGGATTGGTCAAAACCGATAGTTGAAATTGAGGATAGAGCGGAAAGTGACATTGATGTGTAAGCCTAAACAAAATCAAGGGCCATGCCGGAAATCTTATTAGTAATGAGCAGTCAATCACTGCAATTATTAATAAACTGACAAATACTGTGAAAGGAGAATCAGTATAAGATATTTCTGCAAAGCTCCTAAACTTACAACAAAAGAGTAAAACGGGAAACCAATATACCCAAGAGGTAGAGAAATTGACTCTCTAGAAGGAGCTTATATATAAGTTTATTATTATAATAAGTACAGCACAACAGTCGCTGTCAAAGCTATGACTCTGAACTTCTCTATTGATAAGGTAAAAACTTATTATGCAGCAGGCAATAATATGAATATGATGCCATCTCAAGGAAAACATTTTAGTTCCCAAGCAGGAAATTAAACCGGGTGTGTACGTTGCAAACGCAATTGCAACAACCCAAAATGCTTTTCCCAAATAATAGGCAATAACAACTTAAAATTTGAATCATTTTTAAAGTCTGTAATGGATAGATTTAAGAAAAAATTTCCACCACTGTTTAAGAAAAAACACCCACTAGAGTGATGACTCGAAACCGAACCAATCACAACAAATAATTTCTATAAGCAAAAAATGAGACTTAAGGAGGATGAACCTGTATATGTAAAAACCTATCGATGTCCGAATAGCCAAGTAGAAGAAATCCAGCAGCAAGTTGGAAAGTTAATTAACAAAATATTGTTGAACCATCTGTTTCATCAAATAAACAAAAAACTACTATCCGATAAATTTTCACTCCCCAGAATTGACGATATTCTTCTTGGGTTGAGGCAAAAAATTTTCATGCCTTGACTTAATGTCAGATTTCCACCAAATCGCCTAACTCATTTCACAGAATGATGACAATAGCATTCTCAGGCCTTGAGCCTACCCAAACTTTCCTTTACATATATGATTTAATCGTTATTGGTTGTTCTGAATATCATATGTTTAAAAATTTAACAGATGTTTTTAAAATTTTGTAGAAAAACAATCTGAAATTGCATCCAGAAAATATATCCAGTTTTCATGCATGAGGTGACGTTCTTAGGTCACAAATGCACAGATAAAGGAATTTTACCAGATGACAACAAACTTGACGTCATCAAGAATTATCCAGTCCCACATGATGCGGATAGCGCTAGACATTTCGTTACATTTTGCAATTATTATAGACGTTTTACACAAAACTTCTCCGAATATTCCAGGCACATAACAATATTATGTAAAAAGAATGTTCCATTTGAATGGACAGGGGAATGCGAAAAAGCATTCCAGTATCTAAAAGCTCGTTCAACCAAATTTATTACAGTACCCAGATTTTAGCAAAGAGTTTTGCATAATCACAGATGCAAGCAAGCAAGCATGTGGAGCATGTGGAGCAGCAACTTCCAGTTGCATTTGCATTAAGAGCATTCACTAAAGGTGAAAGCAATAAAAGTACTACAAAACAAGAGCTTCAGCAATACATTGGCAATAACACATTTTCTATGGTATACCCAAGTTCAAAATTAACACGCATGCGACAGAGTATCTGAGAGAGAAAGATAATTTTGTAGCAGACGCTCTTTCACGGATATCAATATCCGAACTAAAAGACATGAACAAAAAAGTCCTGAGAGTCACTACCAGGCAACAAAGTAGACAGAGAAACTGCGTAGTTAATCAAAAAGAAATATTGCCAATGCAAAATCTTTAACATAACAAGAACGCTAGCGAAAATCAAAAAACCTACTACTGGAAAAATATGACTCGTCATATCAAAGAGTACATACGTAGATGTCATAAATGCCAAGTGTCAAAAACTTGCTTTCGACATAGCAATCGTCGATACAGTATGTCCGCTACCAAAATCAGATAAATGGTAACGAGTATATTGTCACATTGATATGTGACCTAAGAAAATACCTAGTAGCCATTCCAATTGCAACCAATAGTGAAAATAATGTCGCAAATGCTATTTTCGAAAATCTTATACTAAAGTACGGTGCAATGAAAACGTTCATTTCGGATTAGGGTACCGAGTATAAAAACCAGATAATAACATGAAGATAAAAAATCCAACATCTACAGCATATCACCACCAGACTTTAGGGACAATAGAACGAAGTCATAGATCATTCAATGAATATATTCGTTCATACATATCAGCAGACAACTCCGAGTGGGATGTTTGGATACAATATTTCACTTATTGTTACAACACAATACCCTCGGCAATGCATGATTATTGCCCATAGGAACTAGCATTTGGAAGATTACCAAGGCAGTTCATAGATTTTAACAAAATAAATAGAGTAGATCCCATATATAATATTGATAATTATTCAAAAGAATTCTAGTCTAAATGACTGGAAACAGCATATAAAAGAGCTAGAATAATGTTAGAGACATATTTGTAAGTCTAACAAGTAAGAAAGTTGCAGTCGGGCGCCACCGACTGCGTCAGACTCTGTTCCTGTTAAAGGTGTGTAGGCTCAATAAATATGTAGACCGTCCGTCCGTCTATCCGTATGTTTGAACGCGAGATTATCGAGATTCCTTTTTTGAGCATGTCTTTTACATCAATTTAGCGACAGTCATCAAATTTTACATATAGCTTTCTTAAAATAAAATACTATTTTGGTTTGTATATAATTTGGATAGCGGCACCATTTACATTTTTTTTTAATTTTTTAGGTATTTTTAATAAAATAAAAGGATTTATGATGAAAATTTTATTAAAATCCATTAATTAACATAGAAGTTATAAAAAAAAAAAAAAAAAACATTTTATTAAATGATAATATCATGTGGCAGCGATAGGAATCGAACCTGGGTCACGCGCTTCGCATGCCACCGACTCTACCCACTACACCACGGCGTCTCTTTCACGACTGTGCTCCAAATTGAGTTTGGTGGTGTTGATTTGGTTAAACAGACTTGCGTTGTGGTAGCTAAGACCCTGGTTCAATCCCCACATAGGTCAACTAGAATTTGTTTTACGGTGGCTTACATTATGATTATTATTATTTTTTTTTTCGTAAATTTAAATTTCATGAACAGTAACCCACATGTCAAATTTGGATGCTCTACGTCTAAGACTGTAGGAGATACAGTTTTACCCTATTTGCCACTCCCCAAATGGGCGTAGCTATATATAACATATATTTTTTGGTAGAGGTAGGATACTAGTATATATATTCCAAGTCCCAACTCTTTGACGGAAATATTGCCGAAATTAGCACGGTTTTAGTAAAAGATATAGTAATTCCCGATTTGCTAGCTTTATCTTTAGTCCCAGACTTTGATGGAAAAGCTGAGAATTTGCAAAACTTTTGGATGCATTGAATCTAATAGATTAATTAAAAGACAACCACGAACTTTCCGCCGTAAACTTAATAAAAACAAAACTCAAGGGCCATGCCGGAAATCTAATTAGTAATGAATAGTCAATCACTGTCATTATTAATAAACTGACAAGTACTGTGAAAGGAGAATCGGTAAGTTATTTCTGCAAAGCTCCTAAACTTACAACAAAAGAGGAAAACGGCTAATCAATATGTGTCATTTAAATTATGAATATTTGTTCTTTACATTTGTTTATATATATCTAAAGACCGCGTGATGCCAGTGACGCCGGCAGAGGAGCGGTCAGCTTATGTATAAATGTTTACATGTGTATATATCTAAGGGCTAACGAGAGTCGCCGCGACAGAGAGGAGGTATTATGTTCACTTGGTGATAGAGCCGGAGCGCATGTCAAGTATGCCGACTCTGCACTGTTCACGTCCATACACTCAAGAGCGATCGTATTACCGTAAGTGCTTGGGACTTGGATTTGTATATATGAATATTGTAGCCAAGTGCTACAATGTGTTTGTAATAATATTTATGCATTTCATACTACATCTCCCTCCTCCTTTAGAAAAATAACGTAATTGTATGCTGTGACGCATGTGGTCGCCAGACTCTCCCCGCAGTGAGTACACGTATTTTCACCACTCAATTTTTAATGAATTCTTTTTTATCTTTCTCCTTCCCCTTCCCCTCCTCGTAACTGTTTGTATACTTGGCGGCACGTGCGCGAGTAGCCACGCGGTATCGCCACCCGCCTGTCCACACGATTCGAGCTGCTCGGCCCTGTGGGGTCTTCGTCCGCCGGAGGTGCTCCACCACCTCCACAGGCCACTCGTCCTCCTCTTTGTCGCTCCACTCACCGGTCGGCCCGGCTTCTGTCCACGAAGTCTGCCGCTGCAATGTGGGCCGCACCGGTCCCGGGGCCGTCGGTTCCGACTGCTGCCGTTGCTGCGTCGGGCGGCCTGGCAGTTGGATCGGTCTCCACTCTTCTTTGTCGTGCTGCTGTTGAGGAGGCTGATGCTGCTGTTGTGGCTGATGCTGCTGCTGCTGCGGCTGTTGCTGTTACTGCTGATATTGCTACAGAGGCTGATGCTGCTGCGGCTGCTCCTCCAGCGAGGCCCATGCCTCGACCGCCTCTTACCAGCATACCTTCACTTGTAGTTCGTGGAATACGAAGAAATCGCGCATCCTCGACCACGAGACCATCGGTGGTTCCGGTCCCGACTCTCTTTCTACCGCTTCCGCTCCTCTTCGTTCCTCCCGCTCCTCCTCGTCCTCCGAGTCGGGGACAACAATGGCATCGCCGATGTCCGTTTCCTGACTGCGGTATGGGGTGGGAGGCCGTGGCGGCTCCCACGTGGACAACGGCGAGTACCTGCCGTTCTTGACCCAGGGCCTGTCCTCTTCCCAGTCCGGCACGCATGGCGAGGCTGGTAATGTCCGCCCCTCATCATCGGACTGGCGCGTCGCCCATCCTCCGCGCATTCCGCTGTCCCCGCTGCTCACTGAGCTTGCTGATGCCCAGGATCCCGGTGATGGCGTTGGCTCCTCCATTTCCGGTGACGTCCACACGTCATGTAGGCCGGGTGCCGCTTTAACCTTCTTACTGTCTTCCTGGGACGGAAGGGGAGGCGCACTGTTGGTCGACGCACACCTGTACTCAAAAGTACTGAAAATTTTGCTTTTGACTACTGGTACGGTCTAGTACTACATATGCCCGAGATACAGCCATACAAAGTTATCAGAGATTTCATTTTTGAGGGTATTTATTATCTGTATTTACATCACAGCAACCTACATAGTCAATTTGGTGTCTCTAGGTATTATGGTCTAAAAGTTATAGCTTAAAAACAAAGTCAAAATATCGATTGTTATCGATAATAAGGAAATAGGATGAGTTATCGAAAAAAAAAATAAACTTGTACTGCGTATGGTATACAAGAATATATATCTAAAATCTCAAATCTCTAGCTTTTGTGGTTTACGAGATCACTGCGTTCATACGGACGGACAGACGGACAGACGGACAGACGGACGGACGGACAGACGGACATGGCTAGATCGACTCAGCTCGTCGTCCTGATCAAGAATATATTCTTTATGGGGTCTGCCACGCCTCCTTCTGCCTGTTACATACATTGTCACAAAACCATTATACCCTGAATTCCCATTTTCAATGGGTTCAGGGTATAAAAAGGGATCAAAACGAGCTCAAAAAACCTTACTTTTTTTTCGATATTATTTCATTTCATTTATTATACCAATAGTTTAAAATTCTTGGTTTGACTGCTGGTACGCATTTAAAAAGAGGGTATCTCCATGAGTTAAAAAAAAACCTTACTGTTTACCGTTTGGAGTTCATTGTGCAAAGAGACAACCATTCCAAGTTGGAAGAGATTGAATTGTATCAAGTGTTCAAAAATCTAGTTTTGATTGCTAGTGCGCCCTTATTATCGATAGGAGCTCATTTGGTCGATTTCATTATATCAAAAGTGCTAAAAAAGCTGAATTTGACTGTTGGTAAACCCTTATAAAGAGGGGTTCCACACAAGTTTAAAAAATTGCACTTTTTACCGATAGGAGTTAATTTGGAAGGGAGACAGCCATTCAAAGTTGGTAGTGATTTCATTTTTGAGAGGAACGAATTTTCAACAAATGACATTTATTTCAAAAATTTACAAATATCAGGGTAAGACTGTTAGTACGCTAATGTAATGAGGGTTTGACTGCTGAAACGCCCCTAAGAGGTAATCCACATAAATTCAAATAAGTTTACCTCTTATCGATAAGAATTAATTTAATTGAGAGACAGCCATTCAAAGTTGGAAAGGTTTAAATTAAATCAAAAGTGCTAAAAAATCTGGGTTTGAGAGTGCTGGTGCGCCTTTATAAAGACATTATTAGCACGAATTCAAAAATTTCTTTTTATCGATAACAGTTTATTTGGCCGAGAAATCAAAAGTGCTGAAATATACGAATTCAAAAAAACTTTAATTTTAATCGATCATTTGGTCGAGATACAGTCATTAAAAGTTGGGAATAATTTGTTTTAGAGTAACGAAGAATCAGAATCTGATTTTAAAAGGTGGGATAAACTAGAGTTCAAAATAACGGTATTTTTATACCCTGAACCCATTGAAAATGGGAAATCAGGGTATAATGGTTTTGCAAAAAGTATGTAACAGGCAGAAGGAGGCGTGGCGGACCCCACAAAGTATATATATTCTGGATCAGGGCGACGAGCTGAGTCGATTTGGCCCTGTCCGTCTGTCTGTCCGTCTGTCAGTATGTATGAACGCGTCGATCTCAGAACATATAAGAGCAAGAGACTTCAAATTTTGCATGATGGTCTGTGTATACAGTGCGCATATCGAGTTTGTTTTTGATATTCGTTAAATTTTTAATGATATCGATTTAAAACGTTATCAAAATTCATTTTTGACCATATCTTCTACATATATAAAGCTACAGCTACCAAATTTTGTTTTTAGCTCTTTGTAAATAAAATACATTTTCTATTTTTTCATATTTTGGATACCAGCTCCACATTTCACAAAAAAATTTATAAAAAAAAAATTATCAAAGCTACAATTTAATTTTTTTCAAATTTTTTAGTGAAAACCGTATTTCCAATAAATTAATAGCATTTAATGCAGAAAATTGCATTCAAATCTGTTAAGTATACAGAAATTATTAAAGGAAACATTGTAAAAGCACGCGGCAGCAGCCTGCATGTGTGCACACATACACACATACATTCAAATCAACTACGCAGTAATCGGCGCGCGTGCTTCTGTGTGCATGGTATGTATGTGTGCATATGTATCACTGTTGCCAAATCAGCTTTTTTCCCGTCAAATCGGGCTTTTATGAAAGTGCAATTGCGGGAAAAATTCCAAAATAGCGGATAGCGGGAAATATAGCTTTTTAAAAACCGATTTAGCTGTTTTTAATTTGACTTAATATTTGCATGATTTCTTATTAAATTGAATACAAAATGGTGAAAATTTCAGTAAAAATTTGTGGTAAGCAAAAAAAAAGGTTGTCAAATTCATATGACTGCATTATTGAAGACATTTTTTTTTTTATTTAAAAAAGTTTTGCATAAAAATTGAGGAATTCAATGCATTTTCCTACAAATTATACAAAATTTGCTCCGAAAATTAAACTTTTTTCCCAGCTTTTTTCTTCGAAACCTTGTTCTTTTGGCCGAGATACAGTAATTCAAAGTCGGAAGATATTTAATTATATCAAAAAAGTGCTCAAAAATGTGGGTGAGAGTGGTGGTACGCCCTTATAAAGAGGTGATCCACACGAGATCACAAATTTATATATATCAATACGAGTTCATTTTGCCGACAGACAAAAAAGTTAAAGAAGGATCCACGAGAATAAAAAACTATACTTTTTATCGAGACACAGCCATTCAAGGTTGGGATAGATTTCATTTTTGAGAGTAACGAATTTTCAGAAAACGAATTTTCAGAATGTTATATTCATAAAGTGCTGAAAAAACAGATTTCACTGCTGGTACGCAATTTTAATGAGGGGATCAACAGGAGCTCAAATCAATTTTCATTTTATAGATACGAGTTCATTTGGTCGAGAGACAGCAAATCAAAGTTGAAAGAGATTTCATTTTTGAGAGTAACGAATTTTCAACAAATGCCACTTATTTCAAAAGGTGGGATCAAAATATTTTACTTTTTATCGATTGGAGCTTATTTGTTCAAGATACAGTGGATCACACCTTATTTCGTGCAACCCAAAAATAAAATTTTAAACTCGGATATCAGCTAAACCATGAAAGCTACAAAATTATTTTAAACGCAGTTTTTTTCTATAGTCTTTCATTAAATCAATAGGCACTTCATTTTATTTCTATTTTGCTAAATAACACTTACAACTAAAGAAAACAAAATAAATTTACTATTTTAGGGTCACAGCTTATTTCGTGCAGAAACTTAATGTACACATAAATGTGGGTTTTTGTTTTTGAATTTCATCATATTTCCATTTTAACATTCCATAACCTAATTTATTTGTGGGTTAATTAAGTTTGGTCACATTGGCAAACGAAGAATTCTTTAAAGTTCCAAAATGGCCCCTCGAACAACACTTAATCAGCGGGAATTGGTGATTTCTCATTTTAAGAATGGTAAATCTCAGAGGACTATTGCTGAAATAGTCAATCTGAGTCCATCCACTGTACAATATATCATCCAACGTTTTGTAAGGGAAAACCGAGTGGCAGATAAGGGTCAAAAAGCACCAAACAAAATTTTCACGGACTCTGAGGAGAAAAATTATCGGCTCCAAAATTGACCTCAAAAGTTAAAGCTGAGATGGGCAAAAAAAAAGCTAAGTGGAAACGGTAAGGCGAGTATTACGGAATAATGACTTTAATGGTCGAGTAGCACGAAAGAAGCCGTTCATAAATGCAAAAAACAAGCTCTGCAGGCTGAACTTCACCAAAGATCACGTAAATCGACCGCTATCATTTTGGAATGATGTGATTTTTGCAGATGAGTCCAAATTCAATTTATTTGGCTCCGATGGAAACCAATATGTTTGGCGTCGGCCAAATACAGAGCTCCAAAGCAAACACCTTAAGCCAACGGAAAAGCACGGCGGTGGAAGCGTAATGGTTTGGGCCTGCATGGCAGCTTCAGGTGTTGGAAAGCTAGTTTTCGTAGATGGCATAATGGACAAAAATGGGTACCTTCAAATATTAAAGGACAATTTGCTAGAAAATGGCAATGATCTGGGCCTTGGAGGACGTTTAAGATTCTACCAAGATAACGACCCCAAACACACATCGGCCATTGTTAAGACATGGCTCATCTGGAACTATGGAATGAATCCCATAGAAAATTTGTGGGCAATGTTGGATCAGGATATCCGGAAGAGATCAATTTCAACCAAAAACGATTTGAAAACAGCACTTCTTCAAGAATGGGCAAACATACCAAAGGAGACGACCAAAAATTGGTTTCATCGATGGAGAGAAGAGTGAAAGATGTGTTGGCAGCCACAGGAGGCCAGACAAAATATTAATTTTATTTAAAATAATTTTTTTTTATACCCTGAACCCATTAAAAATGGGAAATCAGGGTATAATGGTTTTGCAAAAAGTATGTAACAGGCAGAAGGAGGCATGGCAGACCCCATAAAGTATATATATTCTTGATCAGGGCGACGAGCTGGGTCGATTTGGCCCTGTCCGTCTGTCTGTCCGTCTGTCCGTATGTATGAAGGCGTCGATCTCAGAACCTATAAGAGCTAGAGACTTCAAATTGCATGATGGTCTGTGTATACAGCGAAAATATCATATGTTTTAGATATTCTATAAATTTTTCCGTTTCAATGATATCGATTTAAAACGTTATCAATATTCAGTTTTTTTACACATCTTTTACATATTTTTAGCTACAGCTACCAAATTTTGTTTTCAGCTTTTTGTAAATAAAATACATATTCTATTTTTTCATATTTTGGTTCCATATCCACATTTCACAAAAAAAATTTATAAAAAAAAAAAATTATCAAAGCCACAATTGAATTTTTTAAATTTTTTAGTGAAAACTGTATTTTCAATAAATTAATAGCATTCAATGCAGAAAATTGCATTCAAATCCGTTAAGTAATACAGAAGTTATTAAAGGAAACATTGTAAAAGCACGCTGCAGCAGCCTGTACGTGTGCACACATACATTCAAATCAACTACGCAGTAATCTGCGCGCGTTTCTGTGTGCATGGTATGTATATGTGTGCATGTGTATACAAATGTGTGCATGTGTATATGTGTGCATGGGTATATGTGTGCACGTGAATGTGTGCATGTGTATGTGTGCATGTGTATAAGCGCGCAGATGTAATATGTATAGATAAAAGATGTAAGCTAGGTTGTTTTAATCAGCTCGGACTTGGTTCAGGGGATCTCGTAGTCGGGCAGACCCGACTAGAGCTTTCTTACTTGTTTTTATTAAGTGTACTGCATGAAATAAGCTGTGACCTAAAATAGTAAATTTATTTTGTTTTCTTTAGTTGTAAGTGTTATTTAGCAAAATGAAAAAAAATTAACTGCCTATTGATTTAATGAAAGACTATAGAACAAAAACTGGGTTTAAAATAATTTTCTAGCTTTCATGGTTTAGCTGATAAAGAGGGGATCAACTGGAGTTTACAAATTTCTTTTTATTGATGTGAGTTCATTTGGTTGAGAGACAGCCATTCAAAGTTGGAAATGATTTAATATTTGAGAGTAACGAATACTCAGACTTATTTTAAAAGGTGGGACGAGATACAGCAATTCAAAGTTGGTAGATCATTAATTAAATAAAAAAAGTGATAAAAAATGTGGGTGAGAGTGGTGGTACGCCCTTATAAAGAGGTGATCCACACGAGATCACAAATTTATATAAATCGATACGCGTTCATTTGCCCGACAGACAACATTATATCAAAAGTACTCAAAAATCCGGGTTCCATGAGTTCACAAATATTTTTTAGTCGATAGAAGATTCTTTGGCCGAGATAGAGCCATCAAAGTTGGGAGAGAGTTCATAATATCAAAAGTGCTTAGTTTCTGGATTTCACTAATGGAAGGCCTATATTAAGTGGGGATCAAAACGAGTTCAAAAATGTATTTATCGATAAGGTTTATTTGGTTGAGAGACAGCCATTCAAATAAAGAGGTGATCCGCACGAGTAAATTAATTTCCGAGACACACCAATTCAAATTTGGTAGAGATATTATATTTGCGAGTAACGAATTTTCACAAACTGAAAGGAGGGACTAAGAAGAGTTCAAACAAGTAAGACCTTTGCAGTCGGGAGCCACCGACTGCGTCAGACTCTATTCCTGTTAAGGGAGTAGACCGTCCGTCCGTCTGTCCGTATGTTTGAAAGCGAGATTATCGAGATTCCGTTTTTGATCATGTCTTTTAAATCAATTCCGCTACAGTCATCAAATATTACACTTAGCTTTTTTAAATAAAATACAATTTCAATTTTTTTATATTTTGGATACCGGCTCCCCGTTTCACAAAATGAACTTAATATAAGTTAATTTTCAAATAAAGCCACATTTACATTTTTTTAAATTTTTTATGTAAAACCGTACTTTTAATAAAATATAAGGATTTATAAAAAAACATTTTGCAAAATCACGCAACATCGACGAGCTGCTCCTGAAATCGAATCTGGGTCCGAACGCTTCGCATGCCACTAACCCTACCACTACACCACTGCGTCTCTTCTACGATGTGCGAAATTGAATCTATGTGTGATTTGGTGAAATAGACTTGCGTTGTGGTAGAGAAGAGCCAGATTCGATGCCCGGTGAGGTCAACTAGAATTTGTTTAACGGTGGCTTACACGCCACACTCCAAATGGGCTTATCTATATATAACATATATTTTTTGGTAGACGTAGGATAATAGTATATATATTCCAAATCCCAACTCATAGACGGCTATATTGCCTTTTGATTTATGTTAAGAAGAGGTCATCAGTATGCCACATGCAAAATTTGCACGCTCTAGCTCTAAAACTGTAGCAGATAGTTTTATCCGATTTGCCACGCCCTCAATGGGCGTAAATATATATAATACATATTTTTGATTCCGGGTGATCTACTTGCACATATATTCCAAATTTCAAATCTCTAGCTCTTATAACGCTCAAAATATTATAGGATTTATACAAATCGTTATGTATATATTCCCGATTTATATATATAACTTTTTGATTTACAACAGGAACCCAAATGTTAAATTTGGATGCTCTACCTTTAAAACTGTAGAAGATATAGTTTTTCCGATTTGCTACGCCCAGAATGGGCGTAGATATATTAACTATCTCTGTTAACGTCCGCGTGCTCTATATGAGTATATATTCTAAATCCCAGTTCTTAGACTGCAATATTGACGAAAATAGCAGCGTTTTAGAAGCACAAATGATATACTGGCATTTATTGTTCAAAATTATTTTCGATAAGTTTGCTCATAACACCTATTTTAAAATTATGTGCATGTACTATATGTTCCATATATATGGCCATATATTTTAAATTTCAGTCATTTTAATTATGTATGTTGCTAAGTTTGGTAGTCATTGAAAGGAAAAATATAATTCAGAAAGTTTCAAAAGAAATGGCAGCAAAAGGCTGGAGCTGCTCGTGGACTGCGATCAAAATATTGATGTTCAGAACAGACGTGTTAAAAGCGTTGCTGCAACTATTGATGGAAAACACAATTAACCATATTTTTCTACAAAAGCAAATCAACGAAGTAACACAAAATTTATTGACCTATACAAAAAATGGTGATACAGCAGTTGAAAAGAATATAGGCTTAACATAGCAAAGAATGAGGAAAATATTAAAACCTTGTATATGCAAAAAATAGTTGACTTGTAACCAAAAATAGTAGCTTTTGAAGAATTCGTACTCAAATAAGGATGCAAACTATTGAAGTTGAGGGTGAAAAAATACCTCTACGATATTGAGTGAAGCATACTCACACACACAGCCACACACATACACAAACAGCTACAGCTAAATCTTAACCACTGCATAGCTGCTCAAGATCTCCTAGAGCAGACTGTTAGGGAAGTGAGCATCGATGTTGCCATACTCAGCGAGCCCCACCACTGTAAGACCAGTTGCCAAAGGACATGGTCTGCAGACAGAAGCGGTAATGCGGCGCTGTGGATATGCGGAAACCCAACGACCTTACTATCAAACGTGAAGTTGTTTAACGGGTTCGTACGCGCCAGATACGGCAGCCTATCGATTTATAGCTGTTACCTGGCCCCTAGCATACAACTAAGCGAGCTTCAATCTATCCTTGATGATTTTGTAGTTGATGCAAGGGGACGGAAAGTTATCATTGCGGGTGAGTTCAACGCCTGGGCAATAGAATGGGGCAGCCAAACGACCAATGCCAGAGGACTTGCGCTACTAGAGAGCTTCGCTTCCTTGGAAGTGGCGCTGTTGAACTCTGGGAACGAACATACCTTTAGCCGCGCGGGCTATGGGTCAATTATTGACCTAACTTTTGTCAGCTCATCGTTATTCAGCGAAGCAAAGTGGAAACTTTGCAACGCTTACACGGGTAGCGACCACTCGGCAATACTGTGCTCAATAGGAGAGCCAACAGCGAGTACAACAATTCGCTATCGCGAAGCTTACCGCGTAGATTCATTTAATCCAGCTGTTTTTTCGGAGGCTATCCAGTCTCTTGCCACCTCCGGCACCGTAGAGTATAGAGCCTGCCAAATGGTTTCACAAATAAAGAATGCGTGCAGTTTGAGCATGACAACGCGTAAGCAATACCGGCGTCACCAAGTACCCATATATTGGTGGAATGAGCAGATTGTTGACATTCGACGCACCTACATCCAAACTAGAAGACGATATCGGCGTGCACGTGGAAGTCCTTCTTTTGCTGAAAAACAGTTGGAATACCAACTTGCAAGACGTCAGCTAAAGAAGGCCATACGGGCTAGCAAGCGTGATTACTTCTTGGAACTGTGTGACTCAGCAGAAGTTGACCCCTGGGGCAAAGCTTATAAAACGGTGGTCAAAAGACTTTACGCCGGCAAACAAGCGCAGCCTACTGATTGTTTGGAGTTAAGGTATATCGTGGAAACTCTTTTTCCACGCAGACTAAGCTCCATTCAGGTGACAGATTCAATGCCACCCATCCGAAGACCATCCAGTCCGATTGATACAGTAACTGTAGACGAAATCCTGACTGTTGCTAGACAAGCCCAACAAAGCGCCAGGCCCAGATGGCATCCCTAACTGCGCACTAAAGCTTGCTCTTGCCTTGCACCCAAGTGCATTTGCGAAGCTTTTCAACGAGTGCTTGAATCAGGAAACCCTGAGATCTGGAAACTCCAGAACCTGATACTTCTTCCCAAGGCAGGTAAACCACCTGAAGAACCATCGTCCTATAGGCCAATCTGCCTTCTGGACAACATGGGAAAGGTGCTGGAGAAGTCTGCTAACGCAGGTGACTTGTCACCGAATCAATTCGGCTTCCGCAAGGCCAAGTCAACTACGGATGCGTTGACTAAAATAGTTGGCCTCGCAACTTCTGCCATCCAAGGCTCGAGATGGAAGCATGGAACGAAGCAGTACTGCATCATAGCGACGTTGGACGTAAAAAACGCATTCAACTCAGCCAGCTGGGACAGGATATTGGATGCTCTATGTCAATTCCGCATCCCTGAGTACCTCCGTGAGCTGGTAATGAGTTACTTTAGGGGGAGAACAATAGTTTTCAACTCTATTGATGGCCCCCAAACTTATGAATTGACAGCCGGAGTACCCCAAGGATCAGGCCCAGCACACACCTCTCCTATGGAATGCGATGTATGACGGTGTCCTGCATCTAGAACTACCCGCAGGCACTCACATCATTGGCTTTGCCGATGACGTAGCCGTCGTTACCATAGGAAAGGAACTCAGGGATACAGAGGACACATGCAGCAGCAGTATCAAATGCATACACGACTGGCTGACGAGAGCAGGACTCGAATTAGCGGCGGCGAAAAACCGAGGCAGTGCTGGTCAGTAGCCGGAAGAAAGTGGAAACGCCCATATTAAGTTTGGCAACAGCACTATTGCTACAAAAAGAGCAATAAAATATCTTGGAGTCATGCGAGACACAAGAATGACGTTCCGTGGACATCTGGAGTATATCCACGGGGACCAAAGCAACAACGTCGCCATCTTCTGATGAGTGTTACGAGGTCCATCATTCTCTACGCTGTACCACTATGGTCAAAAGCGATGGATACTCCAAGCTATAGCCGAGGTATACGAGCCACCGACCGACTATGTGCTATTCGAGTCAGTTGCGCGGTCAGAACAGTCTCTGATGATGCAGCACTCGTTGTTGCTGCTATGCTCCCAATTGACGAATTGGTCATCGAATCGAAAGAGCTGAATAAAGGCAACAACAGCGAGACCACACGCATCAGCAATGCTAGGAGCATGGAGAGAGCTACCAGCATTGAAATAAACTTTTATCTTTCGCAGAGTCTCCGTCGACCCGGATGCTTCCGGAGTTACCTGCTCCGTTTCGGCAACGACAACACACATGAGTGTTCCTGGTGTGGCGAAGGAATTGTGGAAGACGCAAACCACATCGTCTTCGAGTGTGAACGTTTCTGCGAAGAGAGGCGTCAACTGGAGGAAGCAGTGGGCCGATCCATCAGAAAAAACAGTCTGGTGTCGATCATGCTGGAATCCGAGGAAGCGTGGAGCTCAACCAGTGCCTTCGCGGCGGTGATCATGACGGAGCTCCGAAGGATGGAGAGGGTCAGACGACGATCTGAGTAGGACTCAGGTGGCGCACAGCGCCTGCGAAGCATTGCTTTGCGGCCGTCCCGCAGGCATTTTCGCGCTACCCGTTTCTGTATACTCATACTTTACATTATAAGAAATAAAACGAATACAAAAAAACACATGCACACATATACACATGTAAACATATACACATGCACACATATACACATGCACACATTTGTATACATTGAGGAGTTGTTTTTTTTCGTGGAGTACGGACGCGTTCGCAGAGTGCACTTTCGAATTTGACACAAAATTTACGCAAAATTTGACTTTGGTATCTTCACTGCGAAGAGAAATCGAGATTAGTATACGTGCTACTAGTGGGCGAAGTGTGCCCATCGGTTAAAAGCGCAGAAACTCACTGCGGGCGAAATTAGGTTTTTATTGGTCCTTGGCCTAAGGGAGGGGGGCGTCAGCGTCCTCTCTGAGTGATTTGCACTTTCCACTTTCTTTTCCCTGCTGGTTGTCTCGCCAAATAAAACAACACAGCAGTTGTTTTCACTCTAACAGCTGTTAGTAGTGTATGTAACTGCAGGGCACAACCAGCTGACCGCAGACTGGGGTCAGTGCATTGTGCATTGGGTTAGCGAAGACGCACACCAAGAAAGTGGAGAATACACTAAGTCCCAAAAGTATAGCATACTTCTGGGCTTATAATTAAATTGCAATTCTTAACGCAGCTAAGCAAGCATGGAATGGTGGATGAGCTTCAAGCCTTTGCACGTCGTTCTTCGTTGTTGAGATCACCTCAACAACAGCAAACTTCGACCCAGCACTGCGAGCAACAACAGTCTCCTACGGAAGACAGAAGCGAGCCAAAAACATTATTGGCCACGTAACTCCAGATGGGAGCGGCTCTTGAGGGCCTAACGGCCCTGTTCGGAGGCCAAAGGCATATTAATGCCTTAATGAGGGAGGAACTGGAAAGGCTGGTCAACCTGCAAGGCACGGCGGTGAGTTTCTGCAACAGAGACGCAAGAAACTGTTCAGTGCAGACAACGCCGTCGCTAACTCGCCATCTTAGAGCTGAGCCAATGGCGGTACTTGCTGGCTCGAAGAAAACGGCTGAGTTATCAAGCGGCAGTAACACGCCCAAGAGGTTGAGGGACTCTGCTCCAGAGCAGCGGAACACTCCCTCGAAGAAACCGAGGCATCAGAAGCCAAGCCTTGTGACTCAGCAAGAGCACAAAATACAGTGCGCGGTCCCTAAAGAACCGAAGAACCATGAAAACTGGTCAACAGTTAAAGGTCGGAAGCAAGCCGCAAAACGTACCAGATCAGATGCGATTACCCTAACGGGAATGGACGGCTGTTCCTATGCAGACATGCTTAGAGTGGTCAAGACGGACCCATCTCTAAAGCACCTAAGTGGCGATGTCCAAGGCATTAGGAAAACTGCAAAGGCCGATCTCCTACTAAGCCTAAACAGGAAGCCGGAGCATAGCGCGGAAGTGCTGCAAGAAGCTGTAGGCAAGGCCCTGGGCAGCAGAGCAGTTGAGAAAACGCTCACTGAATCGGCCCAAGTGAAAATCCGGGATCTGGATGAGCTGGTGACAAAGTCGGAAGTCCTGGAGGCGGTCAAAACCACTTTAAAAGAGTCGTCCTTAAAAACCGACATAGTAAAGTCGCTTCGACCAGCTTTTGGTGGTCAACAGAGGGCCACTCTCACGCTTCCAGTGGCAAAAGCCAGGGAGTTAACCGAAGTGGGTAAAATTCGGATAGGATGGGTTGTATGCCGCATACGCGTTATCGACCAGCCGAAACGCTGTTTCAAATGCCAGGACTTTGGGCACATAGCGGCTAACTGCAAAAGAGGCGAGGACTTGAAAGGTGCTTGCTTCAAATGCGGAGAGACGGGACACATGGCAAGAACTTGTTCGAAGCCACCAAGGTGCGGCCTGTGCGCTCGGAAAGGTGAAAAAACCGACAGGCAGCTTTAAGTGCCCTTCGTACCGCAAGGCTGTCCGCAAAATGAAATGTTAAGATTTCTACAGCTAAATCTTAACCACTGCATAGCTGCTCAAGATCTCCTAGAGCAGATAGTTAGGGAAATGAGAATCGATGTTGCCGTACTCAGCGAGCCCCACCACTGTAAGACCAGTTGCCAAAGGACATGGTCTGCAGACAGGAGCGGTAAGGCGGCGCTGTGGATATGCGGAAACCCAACGACCTTACTATCAAACGTAAAGTCGTTTAACGGATTCGTAAGCGCCAGATACGGCAGCCTATGGATTTAAAGCTGTTACCTGGCCCCAGCATACACCTAAGCGAGTTTCAATCTATCCATGATGATCTTGTAGTTGATGCAAGGGGACGGAAAGTTATCATTGCGGGTGACTTTAACGCCTGGGCAATAGAATGGGGCTTCGCTTCCTTGGAAGTGGCGCTGATGAACTCTGGGAACGAACATACCTTTAGCCGCGCGGCCTATGTGTCAATTATTGACCTAACTTTTGTCAGCTCATCGTTATTCAGCGAAGCAAAGTGGAAACTTTGCGACGCTTACACAGGTAGCGACCACTCGGCTATACTGTGCACAATAGGAGAGCCAGCAGCGAGTACAACAACTCGCTATCGCGAAGCCTACCGCGTAGATATAAGAGGGTTCTCA